>PVLD010009776.1:0-74790 GCA_004027595.1 Dinomys branickii | reverse complement strand
CCCCAGCTGACCACCCCCCTCCCCAGCTGAGCAGAGGCTCCACAGGCTGAAGCTGGCTCATGGAACCAGACCACTCAGTTCATAATGAAGTGGCCTGGGTGGGAAAACTGAGAAGATAAAAAGTATTATGTATGTATGTTCTGATTGTAAACATTTGTTTTCTATATATTTTTCAAACTATAACTAAAAATATTATATGACAGTTTATGTAAATGGAAATCTAATTAAGTGAACAGACACTGTGTGAGGTTTAAGCAGAACTCTCAGTTTTGTGCTTTCCATAGTAAGCAAGCTTATCTCTGCAAGTATTACTTCACCCTAAAATGCTTTGGCCAAGCAGAAATGAAATGGCCTGTAGAGCTGGTCCAAACTGTAGCTGTTAAATCTCTAGTAATCATCCTAACCTATGAATCATAGAAAAGAAGAAACATTTTTAATTAAACTATTCTACCAAAAATGAATGAGGGTAACCAGTGCAGTGGGAATTTCTCAGCCATATTGTGTGTTATTCAGTTTCCTGTTGCTGGGACAAAACATCTGACACCTGCCTCTCAGAGGAGAGGGTTATTTTGGCTCACAGTTCAAGAGATTTCGATGCGTGGTTCTGGCTCCAAGGCAGAGAGCTCACAGTAGAAGTCGGCCTGCTGGAGGACAGCTGCTTGGTGCATGGTAGTCAATAAGCTGCACAGGTTTGGAAGAGCTAGAATGGAAGATGCCTTGGGCCACACAATCCCCAAGGTCATGCTCCCATGATTCACTGTCTCTAAGGGCCACATCCTAGTAGCCAGTGTAGCCACGATCCCATTCAGGAGTTCAGTTCTTTTACAGTGCAGTCTTTTCTCCAGGCATCTCTTATTCCATCAGGTTGACAAGCAAGATTAACTAGCACGTTTTGTTACCTGTTTCTTCAAGGTGATGTTTTATTTAATTACAGTAATATCTAAGAGATATTATCTGAGAGGAGAAACCCATTCTGAGAATGTAATATTCTGAATTTAAAGCTTTGATTGGCAGCATCCTCTGGTAATTTACATAATGATCACTAGACTGGCCATTTTAAATAGTGACCATTTCCCAAGCATTTCTGCTGACCTCATAGGGAGACAGCTCTTCTGTATCCCATCTGCCTTTCCTGTGGCAACGTGTGTGAGTGACAGCTCACTTACTACATAGTGCTTTTGTGTGGAAAACATGTATTTCACAGAGAGATCTCCTGTAAGTCTTGAGTAGATGCAGGACCATTGCACTGATCTTTAGATGTATCCTATGACAAATACTTCCTTTTCTGGAAAATTGTAGCTGGATTGTAGTGTATTTCAATTGTAAGTTTTGGGGGGATGTGTGGATTTGCCTAGATATTTGGAAATGAGAAAAGCTTCATCAGGTCACATAAACCTTACCTTTATTAAGGCTGAACCCCATTTCAGTCCTTGTTAGACTATACTTTATGAACAATTTCAGACTCACAAACATCTTAAGACTAAAAGCGGTTAGGGGAGAATGAGGGTAAAACCCCAGGGATGTGGGTTCCTTGGCTTCTACAAAGTTCATGTTCTTTCCCTGTTATGTGGTATAGCCATATAGGTACCTGATATTTAACTTAGTGTTTTGGGTTGCCTGGAAACCTAACTACCATCCCCAATATTACCATGGGCAATGCCCTCACCCAAATGCACTGAGTGGTTAAAATCATTTATGTACCTGTGTGTGTGTGTGTGTGTGTGTGTGTGTGTGTGTGTGTCTGTCTGTCTGTCTGTCTGTGTGTCTGTGTGTGTGTCTGTGTGTGTGTCTGTGTGTGTGTCTGTGTGTGTGTGCGCATGCACTGAGTATAAAACCCAGGTTCTCATGCATCCTGGGCAGTTTCTGTACCACTGAGTGACACTCCTGGCCCAATTTGCCAAAAAATTTTTGAACCCTTTTTTATGTTTAAATTGCTGATGAAACATTGATACTTTTTAAAGGTGAGACTAATTTCTTTATTTTGTACATTTAACTTTATTTTGGCATGCAGCCCTCCAAATAAATATTTAGATTGTCTTTTTATTCTTTTGGAAGCTATATTTCTTCAAAACAAATTATTAAATAGTTTTGGAATGCTGGACGTTATAATTGCCTATTAGTGACATCACCCATTATCAGTCATCCACCCATGCCCCAGTAAACAGTCTTGTCCTTTTTCCTAAAGTATTGTGTTTCGTAGCAACTCTCATAAACTTTAACAAAATACACACTTCTCGTAAATCTTAATAAAGTTTGCTTACTTCCAGAAATTTAAGTTAAAATTATTAATTCTGTAATTCTAATGTGTAGCATGGAAAATAACCTTTTTTGGGTGGTGGTGGTGGTATTGGGCATTGAACCCAGGGCCTTTGTCCTGGGTTACATCTTCAGCACTTTTTTGAGTTTGTGTTTGGAGACAGGGTCTCACAGCCTTGCCCGAACTTTCCACCTTCCTGCCTCTGCTTCCCAGAGTGCTGAAATTATAGGCCTATGCCACCCGGCCTGGCTGAAAATAACATTTTTGCGTCCACCTGTAGTCCCAGGAGATCAGGGCCAGCCTGGGCAAGATAATAAGATTTTTTCTCTTTAAGAAAGGGAAAAAATAAAGAAAATAACTTTTTACAGTGGAAGATAGTTGTGTGTGTGGGCTAAGTCTCTCCGATGTAACCTACCAGATTCCATCAGGTCCACTATTCTGAGGACAGGACACCACCATTCCTGCTGTTGTCTGAGTGCCACAGGGCGGAAGACTGCTGGCTCTAGGGCACTTCAGGCAGGTAAATGTCATGCGGGGTCATGGCACAGGGAGCCTCTCGGCCACCTCCCCCTGCTAGGGGGCTTACAGAAAGATAGTCCGCATAGCTGTCGTTTGTCTCTGAATGTAAAGGATTTGAGCGCCTATACTGACTTTCAGACAGCTAGAAAAGTAGCACGATTTAAGTTTAAAAACTAAAATTTTTGAAACTCACTCACCAGGCGTGCTTGCTACAGAACATGGGTGTTGTCTGTGCTTCTTTTCTCTCCAAGTTCCCACTGCTGCTTCCCCAGGGGCCGTCTCCAAGCTGAGCTCCCTGACCGTGGTTCCTCAAGTGCTCCGTGCAGCTGCTTGGTAGGGAGGAGCAGCCGAGTTGCTTTTGGTGTCATGTTCTGTACGTGAACTTTATTGCTGTTTGCTGTGTGCCTTTATTCTTATGTTAGGGCCATCCTGAGCAAAAGGAAAAAATTCTGAAATTAGTTAGCCCATAGTGGGTATAGAAATAATAGTTAATGGTTTTTATTTGGTGGGAGATTAGGGCTCACTCCATTAAAAAGTTCCTTTCAATATTTTGTTCCTAACTTGTTAAAACAAGGATCACTAATCTCTGAGTATAAAATACGTTACTAATTTGTAGGTGCTATTTTATATAGACTTCTTAAAGGACCTTTAAAATAATATACTAGAAAAGATTTTATTAAAAGGATTCAGTTAGGGCCAGGACTAGGACTCTGGAATGCTAAGGCAGAAGATCACAAGTTTGAATTGACCCTGGACAATTCAGTAACTTTTAGTGAGACCTTGTCTCAAAATAAAAAGGGATGAAAATGTAGCTCAGTGGGAAAGCCCTGGGTTCGACTTCTAGTACCAACAGTAAAGAGGACTTAGTATTCAGTGTATACAGTGCTGAGAGTGACAAAGGGAACCCTTGACCCAGTCTTTCAACTTGAATTGTGTCCCTTTCAATCAAAAACAGGTCATGGGAAAGCAGAAGAGCAGTTGATGATAGAACTAATTAGATATCTTACTAACTGATTGAGAAGATTTCAAGAAAGAAGAATTAAACTTCTGGATCTGACAGAAGGAAAGTGTCCTCAGATTGGTAATATGTTACAAGATATTATCTATGAAGACATAAAAGTAGGGTTAACATACATATAAAAGGAGAAATAAGATTTATTGAAAAAATAAGTCACTCATTTATTCAATAAATAGTATTTAGTACCTCTTTGTGCTCTGTCCCAGGCTAGTTACTGTTGCACTCAGCTCTGTGCTATGCTAGCTTTGGGGGATTTATCCCAGCCCTGAATATACTGAAGTGGAAAGCCAGGTAAAAGCCTTAAATCCTAACTTAAGAGATTTTACATTGATTCCAGAGAATTAGAGTCACCATGAGTTTTGGGAGAACTGCAAGTTCGGAAACCTACTGAGGGAAGGAGAATAAAGAACCAGTTCCTAACTCATTTCAAGTTCCTGGTAGATGCAGAGCTCTGTTAGGAACCAGAGCAGGTGCCAAGAAACAGCCCCTTCCTTCCAGCATTCAGAGGCTCGCCTGGAGTCAGAGGAGACTCACAGGGACAGCTAATGGTTCCGGGCATCACCTGGCAAATAAGACGGCTGGGGCCTTGAGGGCAGCCACCTGGAAGGGCGACTGGGAGGATGGGATAAGGTTTTGGAAGCCTGGAGAGAACAGGAAAGGCCTGGGGCCAAAGACCAGCAGGAAGAAGGGGGAAAGGACAGCTCCCTATCTAAACAGCCACTTCACTCTCCTCGGAGAGCAGAACAAATGCAAAGCCACGTATAGTGCCACAGGTTTGTCATAAGCAAGAGAACCACAAGTTCAGGGCCAGCCTGGGATATGTAACAAGACCCTGTCTCAACGCCCCACTCCCCAAATCATATGGAGAGGCTGCTTCCCCAGGCAGCTTTAATGGTAGGGTAACAGGCCAGGGTGCTGTGAGGGGATGAGGTACATTTCAGAGAATGAGCCAGTTAAGACTTCTTTTTTTTTTCAGTTCTGGGGGTTGAACCCAGGGAGCACTGAACTACATTCCCAGATCTCACTAAGTCACCTAGGCTGACTATAAACTTTTGATCCTCCTGCCTTGGCCTCCTGAGTAGCTAGGATTACAGACATACACCATTATACCTGGTACCAGCTTTCCTTTTAATGTAATAAATTAAGTGCTAATGATTACACCAGAAGCCAAATTTAGTCAAATTCTCAAAAACTAACCAATCCCGTAGTTAGTATATCTAAGACCCCCGGAAGCTCCCAGCGCAGTCCTCAGCCTCTGCACGCAGAGCCTCTGCACCTGTTTCCTGGGTCTCTGAAGCCCCCAC
Organism: Dinomys branickii; assembly: GCA_004027595.1. Lineage (NCBI taxonomy): Eukaryota > Metazoa > Chordata > Mammalia > Rodentia > Dinomyidae > Dinomys > Dinomys branickii. The sequence goes on along the minus strand of PVLD010009776.1, from coordinate 69,692 downwards.
TCCCACTTCCTCATCAGGTGCATGGGGCCTTCCCTGGTCTCTCCCTCCTGGGTCTCCTGTGTTAGTTACCACTGGGCGGTGCCTCTTCAGTGCCTGAGCCGCACTGATCAGAGTGCAACTCGCTGCATTGCCTGTGCCTGGGACTGCCTGGGAGGCCTGCTGACCTGTGTCCCACCAAAGAGGTATGTTTTAACATAAATGTGGACTGGATGCCTAGCTGTCACGGTTGGTAAGGGACCCTGAGAGGAGATGCTCTTTCACCATTGTGTTTTCTCTGTGTGGCAGAATTCCTGGCACATGACAGGTACATAAGAAGTATTCGTGGGATGGGTATTTTCTTGAGTTCCTATTAGAATTTTCCTCAACAATGTTGGAATGTGTGTGTTTATACTTTACAAAAATAATCACTAGAGCACAGGTCTAGCAGTGGTTGATCATAAGACCAGTGTGAATTAAGTACTACCTGTGTACCTGTGTACTTCTGGACTTAGCCCTGCAGCCCCCTGCTGAGTAAGAGGAAGGAAAGGAGGCGTGTTTTGAGGTACTGTACTTTATCAAGAATGGTGGGATTGTGAGTGGCTACTATTCATTTTCCTCAGGAAAAAAGTATCTCAGGGAAAAGTTATGCATGTGCTTGCATTTACTTGTCCTTTTAATCACAAAAGTCCATGAAGGAAGAGGAGGCTCTGTTCCCTTGTTTTACTGAGGAAGGCTTTGTATACAGAGGAAGTGACTGGCCAGGTTCATAGCTGGCCCACGTGACCCTGGACAGAGGTGGCCAACATGCTGGGCATTTGCCCCATGTGGAGTCCATCACCTGTGTGTGAACTGGATGCATGAAGTCCCTCAACCTGAATCTGTGTACCATCATACAGACATTTCAGTTGCTCCTTTCTTAGGCTGTATGCAGAGGTGAGGCCTCTCTGTGAGTAAGAAACTTCAGCAGTAATTTCCTTCCTTTGAAGGAAAGGCCACCTTGTTAAAGAGCCACACACTTTCCTTGGGGTTTGAGATCCAGAATCTCTTTGCTAATTGTGTTTAGAAAGCTTGCTTTAAGGCACTTTCTTAAGAACTCTTTGAGCCTACTGTGGTGGTACATACCTCTGTTCTCAGTACTCTGGGAAGCTGAGGCAGGAGGATTGCGAATTTGAGGCATGCCTGGCAACTTAACAATTTAGTGAAATTCTGTTCCAAAATTTAAAAATGAGAAGGGCTGGGGGTCCAGCTCAGTGTAGTCTCTGGGTTCAGTCTTCAGTACCAGGGAAAGAAAAACTCTTTCAAGATTTTAAAAGTGAAAATGATGTCCTGGTGGCTTCATCCAAATTTCTAGAAGGAGATTGAAGTGTCGCTTAAGAGTGCTGAGGTACAACACCAGAGATGCTGACAGAGACAGAGGCAGGGGCAGGCCTGTGCTGCAAAGAGCGCTCTGCTGGGCGGAGCCCTTCAGCAGTGGAGACCCGCATTTCACATTTTCCCTGTAGGTTTGGTTGGTTTTTTTTTCTTTTTTTTTCTTTTTGCCAAATATTCCTACTAGTACTTTAAATCAAAATTAGATCTTTTGGGGAGGGAGGCTGCTGGAGCAACATCCCTAAGCCCCTATTTTATTTCTTATTTTAAGATGAAATCTCCCTGAGTCACTAAGTTGTCCAAGCTGGGTTTAAACTTGTGATCTTCCTGCCTCAGCCTCTGAGAACCTGGAATTATGATATAGGCACATGCCACCACACCTGGGAAAATTAAATCTTTTTAATATCTTACAGGAGTAGGATATTTGCAGTCTTTATTCGCTAGTTGTACAGAGAAACATAACAGCAAAATGGTAGATAAGAGGTCACGTAAACAATTGTTTTCAGGATTTATCTCCCCTTTGGATAATCAGTATTTGAGCATTTACCTTTCTTAGCTATTCATACCGTGTACATGTTGTTTTGTCTTCTGATATACTGTTCTTCTGATATTATTTCCTACATACTTCCTTGTTTGTCGGTGGAATCCACAGTCCCTTTGTTTTGCTGCTGTAGTGTTCTCTGATTTGGGGGCATAAGGATGTTCTGAGTTTTAGACTTACAATCAGGAGACCTGGATTGTGGCTCTTGTCCCAATATCAGTAGATGTAATTCCTGATTTATCTAAAAATTTAAAAGGATAATCAAGAAAATTTTAAAAATTTAATCTTTAATTTATCTATTTTCTCACTAGGATAAGAAATAGAGTAGAAATATAGTAACCTGAGCTATGTCATACCCCAAACTTTAGTTTCTTTGTTTTCATCAACTACTAAACAGTCATGAATTCTCGGTGGTTTAAGAAAGGGAGTGGGGGTTATCTGCCCAAGCCAGAAGAACCCAGGACAGAGCACCGGTGATAAAATTCAAAGGGACGCAATTAAGCCAAACTAGTCATTGTTATAAACACATCCCCTGTGCAAACACAGAAATAGAATCAAAAGTAAAGGAAGGCAGCGTCCTCAAAAGAAGACATGAAGTAGCCATAAAGGGCTTTCATTAAGTCCACAGTGAAGTGGCAGCGCATGTACCGCATGGCGGGCTTTGATGATGCCATGAGTGAAAGAAGCTGGGCGCCAGAGGCCTTGGGCTGCCTGACTGCGTGAAACGTCCGTGACAGCTAAGTCCCCATAGGCCTCTCTAGCAGATCAGTGGTTGCCAGGAGCCAGGGGAACCAGGAATGGGGTCTACTTCGGGAGTAATAAAAACTCTGGAACCAAATAGAAGTGATGTGTGCACTACATTGTGAATGCAGTAAATGCCATTGAATTGTGTACCCTGAAATGGTGTGCAGATTATGTGCTTGCTTGCTTGTTGTGTACTAGGGACTGAACCTAGGGCCTTCATAGTGAGTTAACACAATTCCCGGTCCTCTTTCATATTTTATTTTAATACAAGGTCTCACTGAATCACCAGGTTGCCCAGGCTAGACTCAAACTTGTGATTCTTCTATCTCAGCCTTCCAGTGCTGGGATTACAGGCATGTGCCACCTCACCCTGCTAAAATGATTAACTTTATCTTATGAATTTAACTCAATTTAAAAGAAAAAAAAGAAAACTTATTGTCTGGAAAATGCTTATACTGAATTAATGAAAAGGACTATAACTTTCTTTCTTTCTTTCTTTTCTTTTTTTTTTTTTTCCAGTACCAGGGATCGAACTCAGGACCTTGCGCTTGCCAGGCAAGCGCTTATGCCACTGAGCTATACCCCCAGCCCCAGGACTATAACTTTCATAAGTCCGTTTGGAAAAGACTAGTTTCTAAATGAAACTTCTGGGTGCAGTTCTGCAAATAGCAAAAAAGTCACGATATAGGGCATAGGGGATCACAAAGCAAATGCTAATTTGGGTGATGAGAGGATCCTGGATATTGAACTCAGTGTTAAGAAGGTGCTCCTCCACTGAACTACATCCCCAGCCTGGAAATGACAATTATTATTAACCTTGGACTTAAGGCTATTTTGGGGAAATAAATGCATGAATTTGTTTCCTAAAATGAGCACCATGTTGGGAATGATAACCCATACCTGTAATCCTAGCATTCAGGAGGCTGAGGCAAGAGGATTGCAGTGAGTGAATTTGATGGGCCAGCCTGGGCTGCCTAGTGAGTTCAAGGACAGCCTGAAGTTCATAGTGAGACCCCCATCTCAAAAACAACAATAATAATAACATAAAATGAGCAACCCCGTAAATTAGTTATCACCTCTGTCTTTCAATAAAAATTCATGAAGAAAACTTATCTTATACCTACTCTAATCTGCTTTCATTATCAAGACACTGATTGAAGTATACGGAGGGAAAACAACGGACTATAGCAAGGCGAGACCCCAGGAAGGAAGATGAATGGGGACCTCAAACCACCTGAAAGGCTGTTTGAACGGTACAGGGTTAACCATTGCCAGCACTGCTGCCCCAACACCTTTCTTTCCACTGCCAAAGTAGAATGTGTCTAAAACCTTTGCCCTGCCCTTGCCGCTGTTCAACAAAATAAAAGCACATTACTGCTAATTAGGAGAGCAAATTCCGTGCTGACTTCGGTCTTTGGCATGGCGCGCGCTCCGTACTTGTTGCTTCCCTCAGCAGCACCTCATCCAGGTCACACGGATGACACTGCTCGAGTCCTCAAAGCGCCCTGCTCTAGAGGGCAGCAGGGTAACAGGTCTTGCTCTGTAGGTGGTTTTTCCCCCACCTGCTTTGGTTATTAGTGGAGGCTTCACCAAGGGACAGCCTTTGGGTGAAAATTATAAGCTCTTTGAATTTCTAGGCAGAGGCTCATGGGAAAGCATAGGGACAAAATAAACTTGCTCTCCCACCCATGGGCTGGTTTTCCCAGTGTCTTTTGACCAAAATAGATCAAAAAGACCAAGTGTTGTTTTAGTTTGTGTCCTCTGTAACAGGACAGTGTTTAATAAAAATCTGATTAATTGCTGGGCATGGTGACAAACACCTTTACTGAAAAAATTCTAGCACTTGAGGCTAAGGCAAGAGGCTCAAGAATTCTAGGACACCCTGGGCTACACAATGAGTTCAAGGCCAGCCTAGAGTATAAGGGGTGATCAAAATATATGGTGGGTGTCTAGTTTTCAGTTTACTACAGTAAAAGACACATTGTCTCTAATCCCTCTTGCTTTGAATATATTCACCCCGTCATTCTGGCCACTTTCTGAAGCAATTCTGGAGGTTCTCTTCTGTAAGTGTCTTTACAAGGTGTGATCAAGCATGCAGTGAAAGCTGCTATTGCGTGACACCCACGGGAAAGGCAGGCAGCTAAAGCACGGTGTGTCCTCCTCCACCGTGTTCACTGGATCTAGCACCCTATGACTTCCGGCTTTTACCCAAAGTCAAAATGACCAGGAAAGGTGGATGCTTTGAACCAATTCAGGACATGAAGTCAGCCACAATAGCACAACTAAAGACACTCATGGAAGAGGATTTTGGAAACTGGAGAGAACAATGAATCAAGGGAGAGTATTTTGAGGGGGGTTAACGGCAATGTTTTGTACTGTAGTAATTTTTTAAATTTAAATATTGACTGTATTTTTCTGTCATACCTCTCGCAAGACCCTGTGTCCAAAAATGGTGGTTAACAAATGAAGAAATCTGAACTAAAACAAACTGTAAAAAAAAGTCATGGTCATGACAAACCAATTTTTAGTCCCATCTCTAAGTGCCTTTGCCTTTCCTTCTCATCCCACCACCTACCCCACATAAGCAAGGGACCAAGTAGGATCAAGTAAGTTCTGGATTATTTGACCATGTGGGCCAAGTTTATACAAAAGGACTTTCTGACTAAAAAAACAAAAAGACTTCCAGGAGTGTCCCTGGTCACTGAGCAGAGGCAGCTGTCATCCAGCACCAATGCAGTCCTGGCCCAGGACTGCTGTATCTGGGTACACACATCTGGTCCTGTGTTGGCTGTTTGAGTGATATTAACCCCTTCACTAATCAGTCAGGATAAATAACATCTACTACCCAAAGTTGTTATAACTGAATGAGAGAACATATGCAGGTCTTTTTTTCTAACTTTCAAAGGAATTGAGAGTCGAAATCTAGACAGCATTGATCCAAGACTTTATTGTCATGTTTTTACAAACAAAATGAGAAAGGAAAACCAAGAGTAATTTAGAAGAATGATTAAGTTTTAAAGTGTTCTTTTTTTTCCCCAAGGAAGAAAATAAATCCAGTTGGAAATTTCTGGGCTTCATTAATTATCTGATGATAATGGCAAAGTGTAGATAGTGAAGCCAGTGGAATTAGCATACAGAAGGATTTAATTAAAATGAGGATAAAAGAAACCAGAAAGATCAGTTGAACAAAGACATCAAATTAAAAACAAGTAAACCTATCCCTCTGGGTTTATAATTTAACTAGTTAATTTACTTCACAGCACAGTAAGTTTAGAGATCAGTAAATTAGCCAGGCATAGTGGCACATCTCGGTAATCCCAGCACTCAGGAAGCTGAGGCAGCCTGAATTCTGTAGTGAAACCTTGTCTGAAAAAAAATGAGAGAGAGAGAGAGAGAATGAGTAAATTGGGAGGTTTTTAAAATTTTCATTCATTCCTTCTTTAGAAACCCTAACCCCCATGGCACCCCCCCACACACACACACACTACTTTCTACAAAAACCATAATTATACCAGTAGGAGGTCAGTAGTTTTACAACTTTCAGATTCTTTTTAAAAATAGAAATCTAAAGAGAAAGCTCTATGTTACAACATTGTGTGTGGAGTTGTTTGTTCTGTTTGAAACTGATGGGCCAGGCCATTCTAGCCTCCCACCCAGATCTAGCAACACACTTTGAAAGCAACTGTGGAGGATGAATTGCTGATACAGCCATGGTCCGTATTCAGTGTAGTGCTCTCCTCCCCACCCCTTTGCCTGTGGCTATTATCATGGGGACACTGGTAAACTATGACTCAGAAGCCGGCTGCTGTACTCTTTCGTTAATCTCAAATGTGAATTTGTTTTCGTTTTTGTGGTGCTGGAGATTGAACCCAGGGCCTTCACACTGAACTGTACCTCCAGGCTTTTTTTTTTAATTTTGGGACAGGGCCTTGCTAAGTTGCCCAGGCTGGCCTAGAAATTGCTATCATCCTGCTTCAGCCCCCAGTAGCTGGGGTTGCAGGCAGGTACCAGCATGCCTAGCCAAACATTTATTTTAAATATGCTTTTACTAGCTGTCTTCTCAAATTTGGAGAAGGTTATAGATTCTTATTTTAGATAGAATACCCTTAAATCTTTATAATTTACCAACAGAATACCTCTCTGTTAATAGTATGAGCTGCTGAAAGTTGAAAAGAGAATTTGAATATTATTATAGTCACTTTTTTACTTAGCCCTCAAACTATCTGGCAAATTAAATTTTTTTTTACATAAAGACCTTAAACTCACTGATGTTAAGTAATTTTGTTCTATTTTGTGAGCTGGGCCTCAAGCCAAGTCCATCAGATTCCAAAGCCTGTGTTTAATACTACAGCTGACATTTAATTACTTCCAGTTTTAGAAGAATTCATTTCTGTAAATTTCCAATTTGTTTTATAGTTATAATTCCTGGCCCACAGAAGAGAAATCTCATGATTCTTTCAGTGATGTTGAGCTTGGGTTCTTGATGTTTCCACCGTTGGGGGTTTTGTTGTTTTATTATCGAGTTTCACTGTGTAGTCCAGGCCAGTCTTGAGCTCATTACATGACCCAGCCTGACTTCAAACTCTCAGTCCTCCTGCTTCAGCCTCCCAAGGGCTGAGATTGTAGGTGTGTGGGCCACAACAGCTGGCTGTTTTCTATCATTTTTGTTAAAAGAGCAGTAAGCCATCTATACTAGCATTGTTCTTAGTAAGCAAGAAGAGTATTAGATCTCTAGTAAATAATTAAACTGTAGGCTTTGGGTTTAGTTAGCTATTTTTTTTCCGTTTAGTCAAACCCTCAATATTGAAAATATGAGTTAAGAACAGTAGAGTGTTAGAAATAATAAATTAATAAATAAAGCATACCCATTAAGCTACCACCAAATTCAAGGGAAAAAATGTGCCCAGTATCCAGAAGTCTCCCATGTATGTTGCTCCTAGGACTCCAGCTCTTTCTGCCCTGTCTTCAAGGTCTTTGCAGTCCTGAGAGTTCTCTCATGTGTAAGTTTCACCACTTTGTGCATGTCCTTAAAAATATGTTTAGGTTTGCCTGTTTTTTAAATTTATCAAGGTGGTATCATATGTATCCAAATTTTGCTTCTTTCACCTACAGAAGTGCCTCTGGCTAGTTGTACTCAAAAGAATCCCAGGCCTGGGGACTCCTTACCTCTGTATGAGCAGTATGTGTTGTTGATATTTATTTTACTAAACTTTGTAAGGTTCATCCACCTACTGCAGGTGGCTCTGGCTCATTCATTTTTACTGTATGCATGACCACAGTCTGTTTGTCCGTGCAGTTAGCCATGTATGGCCACTACTGCAGTGCGTAAGCCCCATGTGTCCTTCAGGGCACAGGTGTGCTGTGGTGGAGCGGTATCTTCACCTTCAGTAGATAACGCAGATACTCTTTCCAGTCACTGTGCATTTCAGAGGGATCCTGCTGATCTCTTTTCTTTCCATTAGCTGATACATTTAGATGTCTTACTTCTTCAGTTTTTTTTCTGGATTTTGGCATTTTTTTCAGTCTCTAATGGAATTTCATTGTAGCTTAAATTGCAGTTTCTGATTCTAAAGAAGTCAAGAAACTTTAGCTGTGTGTTGGCCATTTATATTTTCTCTTTGGTGAAGTCTGTTCAAATCTTTTGCTTATTTTTTTCAGTATGTTGAGCTTTACATATTCTTTGACTATACCATTTTTTATTAGTGCATGTTTGTAGTACATGATTACATTCATTGTGGGGACTTGGTATATTTGTGCAACACATCTCAATTCTTTTTTCCCCTTCCCTTCCACCCCTTCCTTTTTTTCCTAGCATCAAATTCATTTATTTATAAGTCCATATACAGTTAGTTATCATACATATAGATTAACAACTGACTTAACAGGCCAAAAAACATAACACATATAAGACAGTTACACTAAATCAAGGTACTTTTAGATTCATTTTCCATGCTGGAGTATAATAACTTTTCTCTCTCTTTTTTTCCTATTGTCTGTCTTTTATTTTGTACCTTATTTATGTATGCAGTTATTTTATAAGACCTTTATATAATCTAAATATGAGACCTTCATTCCTAATACATGGATTATATGTTATAAGTGGTTTGTCTTTTTGTTCTCTTAGCAGAACCAATTTATCAAATTCATTAATCTTTTCCTTTATGATTAATATTTTCTTTTTATACTTGTTTAAGAAATCTTTGAATACCTTGAAGTCATGAATGATATTTTTCTTTGGATAACATTGGGGGGCATATTTTCATGACAGAAATGTCATAAACAGTCTTTGAAGTGACTAGCTGAATCTACAGCCCTCCCATGTAGAGTCCTGATTAGCAGATTGAAAAGAGGCAGTGTCTCCTTGCCCCATTCTAAATACCCTGCTCACAGGTCAGGTGAGAGTCACTCTTGCCCCAGAGAAGTAGTGAAGCACAGAAGAAGTGGGGAGCCACACACAGTAGTAGACACCTATAATCCTAGCTACTCAGGAGATCCAGGCAGGAGAATCACAAGATTATAAATTAGAGGCCAGTCTTGGCAGCATAGCAAGACCGTGTCTCAACTTTTTTTGTTTATTCATTTTTGAGACAAGATCTCGCTGTATAGTTCAGACTGGTCTCAGGCTCACTAAGTAGACCAGACAGGCCTCAAACTCACAGCAAGCAATCCTGCCTCAGCCTCCAGAGTACTGGAATTACAGGCCACCACCCCCAGCTTCAAAATTACATTAAATTTTAAAAAGAAGTCAAGTGGATGTTTAAAGTAATAAGACCTACTATATACTACTTATATGTGATCCTCAAAAAACCTCAGAGCAGGTATTATTTTATCCATTTCAGAGATGAAGATCTTAAAGCTCACCTAGAGTAAAACTTTCACGAGAAGCTAAGGTTGAAATCCACTTTGGAATGGCTGCAGAGGACATTACCCTGTGTTATGACGCATAGTCTAGTCTCCTTACACTAGGCACACAGGTTGTAGCGGGGTGGAGGGGTCAGCTGCTTGCCTGTGAGATGAGCCGCTCCCCTTCCCTGTTGTTCCTGCCTTACGGGGTGGGGGTGGCAGTTGTGAGAACTCTGATGAAGCCTCCTCAGAAGCACCAGCTTCAGGCTGGACACGCATGTGCTTCCCACCCAAGGGGCAGGTAGGAAAGGTTCTGAGCAACTTGCGCTCATTTCCTTGAGGTTGTGCACAGAGTGGTGCGGAGTGGCTATTGATTAAGCTGGGCGGGGGGTGTAGTTCTGTGGTGGAGCACACCCCTAACATGGGCAGGGCTGGGCTCTGAGCTCAGTTGCTAAAGCTGTTGGTGAAGGGTGTTTCGTTGTTTTCCTCCTCATTATTTCATATGCCCATGTCAGTTATGTCAGTAGGACTCACAGGTTTAATCTTTGAAAGAATATATGAAAGGAGGCTACTTGCTCTGTAAATTCATGTAAGGAGGCACATTTTTTTCAAGTATCAGAACACATATATAATAATTTTTGGTAAAATGTATATGTCTATCAAGAGATACAGGCTGACAGATTTTGTGTGTGACACTTTTGAGATAGTGAGTACCACCTGAGACATCAGAGAGCAAGGACCATGTGCAGTTTCCGAAGACAGCATGTCACAGGAGCTCTTTATATGCTGTGCCGCTGAGAGTGACATGGGAGAAAGTTTGCTTGGTGGAGTACAAAGGAATGTGGAGAACTTGCTTTTTACAAACTTACACTACTTGATAATTTCACATCCCAAATGATGAGTCAAGAGTCAATATTAGAAAGAACATTTTTTATGTAGCTAGCAGATGTCCTATAAAATGTGAAGCATCCCAGAGTTACAGATTTATCTTATATAATTTTATAAATGTAAACACTATCCAAAGGAACAGTGTAAAGTATGAATTCCATGCTTTTTAATTTCCTTTTTTCTGTTTTCTCCAACAAACTTCAACTTGAAAAATTATTTCTGTGAACTAGCTTTAAGAAATGTATACTAATTCCTCACGTTGTAAGATACTCACAGGACACTGTGGAGTCAGAAGCCTGACCTGGCCGCTGGCCCTGGGGGTGCGCCAGGTGCTGAGGTCAGGGCCCAGCAGATGGCATGCTCTGGGCGAGTGCTGCTGCTGTCACCACTGCCTTCCCGGCGTTACCGCTGAGCGCTGCTGTAGCGTGTGTTCCAGCCGTGCACACCATCCTCCGACATCACAGTAGAAGGTTAGATGTTTAATTCACTCATCCATCAGGACAGCGTGTTCTGGAAGCTGGCTGCGTCTTTCTATAGAGCTGCTCATGGAAACTCAAGATGGAATGACATATTACTCTTCCCATCCTAAACCATGCTCTGCCTAGCACCCACAAAGCACTGCGCAATCATATGTGCAGCCTGTGTCCTCTAAAGAGCCCTGGGAGGGCCAGGGATATAGCTCATTGGCACAGTGCCTGCCTGGCAAGCGCAAGGTTGTGAGTTTGATTCCTGGCACCAAAAAAAAAGAAAAGATTCCTACAAATTGCTAGGCTGGGAATATAGCTCAAGGGCGGCACAAGCGCCTGCCTAGCAAGTGCAAGGTCTTGAGTTCAATTCCGAGCACCAAAAAAAAAAAAAAGAAAAGGTCCCTGGTTCACTACCACAGCCTCACTCCCGTGGCTGGCTTAATGGAATGACTGCCCCTGTGCCTTCCTGGGCCGTGGGAACACATTTGTGGAGGGGTGTCCCACAGCTTACCTGTTTTGGCTTAGGAAAAGGAAGAGCAGCTATTTCAGATGAAGGGCCTGGATGAGCATGTCACTTTCCCCAGGCCTCCCTCTCCTCTTCTCAGCTCTCGCACTCCTGTGGGTCCTCCGCCAGCTTTCCAGGGAAGGTAACAGCAGTGCTGCTTTATTGCAGAAGCCCCAACCCTTTGTTTTCTGGAAGCTTTGCGATTACTTTGGGTGGGTTTGTTAGGAAAGGGAAGATAGCCTGCGTAGCAAAAGCCTTAAGCAGAACAGAAACTTTGAAGAATGGAAGAGTTAAGTTCAAGGTTGGATGTCTCCTTCTGGAAACCTGTCTTCATTTAATGATCCTTTTGTATCTTTTGCCAGTGCTGGGGTTCAAACCCAGGGTCTTGCACATGCTAGGCAAGTACTCTACCGCTGAGCTACAGCACTAGCACAATGATACCTTTTAAATAACAGATTGATTAAGATCTAATTTAAATATAATACAATTTACCACCTATACAAAACATTCGTTTTTATCATATTCACATTGTTGGGCAACCATCACCATTGTCTAATTGGAGAGCATCTTAGCTGTGCCAAAAAGAGCCCTCATACCTGTAAGGAGTCCTGTCCATCCCCCGTTCTCCAGCACCTGTCACTCTGCTTTCCGTAAGGAGCCCCTGTCCATCCCCCATTCTCCAGCACCCGTCACTCTGTTTTCTGTCTCTATGGATTTACCTTTTCTGGACATGTCATGTAAATGGCACCATATAATGTGTGACCTTTTGGGTTCAGTATTTTTCATGTTAGCACAGTATTTTCAAGGTTCACTCAGGGTGGGTGTGACCCTGCAGCCTGAGAAAGGGTGCTCGGGAGCTCCCTCCCCAGCCACAGGACTCTTCCTCAGAGTCACCAGAGGGCTTTCTCCACGCGGGGGGGTGGCTGCTCCTTCAACTTTTTTCTTGTAGAGTATTGGGACACAGGAAAGAATGGACTTATAGGAAGTATTGCATTATTTACAAATAACCCACATGCGTTGACCTAATTTTACAGGGACTGACAAGTTACCCTTGCAACTGAAAATAAGATTCCTATTTATTGGGCACTATTAGGAAGGACATTATTTTTTTTTTACTACATTGAGATTATATAGTAAAATATAATCTATGAGAAATGCCCGAGGTCTTGTCTTCTGACGGTGGGGTGTGTGGAGCTGCTGCTGTGTGCGGACAGACAGGCACCCTGCGGCCTTACCGAGCAGAAGTGGGGCAGAGGAGAGCCATTCTTGAACAACACCAGGGTCTAAAGAACACTTCCACATTCTCCTCAGGGTCCCGTTACACCCATGTAATAATTTTGAGGACCCGAAGAGGGTTTTGGTTTGTTGGTTTGTTTTGGTCCTGGGGGTTGGACCCAGGGCTTTTGCACTGAGCTACACCCCCATCCCTTTGTAAACATTAAGTTTTGAGTCAGAGTCTCACTAAATTGCCTAAGCTGGACTTGAGTTTGTGATCCTGCCTCAGCGTTCCAGAGTGATAGGATTATAGGCATGCACCTCCATATCCAGCCCAGTTTTTTTAAAAAAATATGGATTATATTGATCAATATTTAGAAATTAAATACTTAAATTAAAACTCTTTAAACTGTGACATTTATTAGTTCACCTAAAAGTCTTAAGTAGATTACATGATAACTTAAATAACATTTTTATGAAAAACAAAAAAAATTTTTTTGAGAGAGTGTCTCACTGTATAGCCCAGGCTGGCCTCAAACTGGCAGTGATCCTTCTGCCTCAGACTCCTGACTGCTGGGATTCGAGGCATGAGCTGTTCTTCCTGGCTTAGAAAAATATTTTATGAAACAAAAATTTAGTTTTATGGGTGACATTGTTTTATATTTTTTCATATCTCTTTAAAGTCTGGTTTAACAGAAGACAGTGGATTACTCTCTGCTCTGAATATAGTTTGTTGTAAAATCATGCACAGGAATCTCTGGAAGACTGTCCTACCCTCATGAGAGAATGAAAAATAAAGATTTTAGCGAAAATAGTTAGGGCCTTCAGGCCACACTTTGAGAACCACTGGTCTAGAATATTCCATTTTCCACATGAATTATCCTCAGAAATCTGTGTACTACCACACCACACTAATAAACACAGAGAAATTAGCATCTTACAGGAAAATTTTTAGGAAAATTTTATACCCAAAATATATGCTTGGTTAAAAAAAATTATAAGCTCTCTGAGGATGAATTAGGTCAGTGGACCAAGCTGTTGGTTACTTCATGTCTTCATGTCTCTGTTTTTGGAGTCACAGTTACTTTTTAAGTCTACTAAGCAAATTCCCCTCCATCCACACCCAGGAGAGAGTGGGTCCGACAGTCTGGGATGGCCCTGTGAAGGTGTAGGAGTAGTAAGCCGTAAAGAATGTGTCTTGGTTACTTTTCTCTAGTTGCTGAGACAAAACACCCAGCACCCAAAATGAAGGAAGGAAAAGTTTATTTAGCTTACAGTTTGTGGAGGTTTCAGTCCATACTTGGCTGGTTCTGAGGCAGAGTGGCAAAATGTTCAGGGCAGCAGAGCACAGCAAAAACAACCAGCGAAAGGGAGGAATGGCTGCAAGCAGCCTCTTCTCTTCTCTTACATTGTAAACAGGCTACCCCCACCCAGGGGGCGTGTAGCTCTCACACAATCTCCATGCCTTCCTCTTCCACAGGCTCAGGATGTACACAAGTTGAGCACCCTGGCTTCCTGCACCATAACAGAATGATAAACTGGAGACTTTTATAGGTAATAGGTACAACTCAAGACCATACTCTTTTAAGTGAAATAAATCAGACTCTCATGTATAAACATTATATTGTCTCCCTAGTGTGAAAAACTGGAAGAGTAAATAAGATTCAAAATGAACAACAGATATTGTAAAATGGGAAAAAACTGTTCAAAAAGAAAGAGCCACCAGGATGAGGTAAAGGAGAAAAGAAGGAAAAAGCAAACATACATATACATGATAGTTATACTAATAATTTATTTTGATTTGCTGAAAAGGTTTGTGCTAATATCTGGACAATTAAATGCCTGTATCTTGTACTCTGAGCAACTAATTTAAAGATAACAATATACAATGTGTTAACCCTTGTTACTCTCCTATTCTCGTTTTGAAATTTTGTTTTATTTTTTCTCTTTAAAATAAAATTTTTAAAAAAGATTTGGGAGTAGTAAGAGGAGACAGTATTAGATGAGAAGAAATGACCCCTGAAGGAACTAAAACAACAGCTACAACAACAAGTGGTATCTGTTAATGGCTTAGTGTGCAAAGGGAAATACATTCCGTGTTTACCTTCTTCCAGTTGGCTGGGGTTTGTGGAACACTTGGCTGCCCTTACTTTGAGTGGTTTTCCAAATGACATTTATCATCTACCAGTCAAGATAAATAGCACCAGGTGGTATGAAGCTAGCGGTAGTCGATTCTTGCCACACTAACAAATATGAAACTTCTGTTAAAATATGTAAATTTAGTGTGGTTTCTACTGGCAGTTAAGCAGGAATTCCATTTCCTTCATTGCCTATTTGTACAAGGTATGATAGAAAAATACATTGACTGTTTAAATTTTTACAAGTTTATTACAGTGAAAGCACATTGCCGTTAATCTCCCTCAAAATACTCCTCTTCACTTGAAACACACTTATCTCACCATTCCTACCACCTTCTGAAGCAGTTCTGGAAGTCCTCTTTCGTGAGAGTCTAATTGAGCTGTCATGGCTGCTGCAGTGTCCTGAATCTATTCAAAACGTGTACTTTCTGTGGGCATTTTGCCTTGAGGTAGGAACGAGGAGCTGTGCAGTGGCAGAGCCCGTGTATAAAGTGGACAAGAATACACTGTAATGTTTTCATGAGCCTGTTCTTCTGTTGAACGGGACTCAGCAGCATGCATGGTGTTTTTATCATACCTCATAAAGACACTGCTGAAAGATGACTTCCAGAACTGCTGCAAAGAGTGGCAAGAACTGTGTATTGTGCATCAGTTAAAAATTAAGGAAGCTCATGTACAGCCTGGGCAAATTAGTGACAGCAACACTGTCTCAAATTAAAAAACTACAGATAGGGCTGATAGTGCAGCTTAAAGGCCCTGGGTTCAATTCTTAGTACTAAAGGAAAAAAAGACAAAGGCAGAGACTGTGATGATGCTGCTGAAAGCGAAGAATGCCAGAGGCACCAGCAGCTAGGGGAGAGGCAGAGCGGGTTTTCCCTCGCACCCCTTAAAGGGCCCAGCCCCGCCAATCTCCTTGACACTTCCCACCTCCAGAACTGTGAGGTGATGGAGCTCTTCGGCCCAAGACATGGGAAGAAGAAAACTCAAGGAAGAAACTTCGTTTTTGGAATGCCAGTTCTGAGTAACTGAGGCACAGCCCAGTGGAAATGTCGAACTTTCTTTTGGTAAGAAACACAGGGTCAGCCTTGCAAAGATTTGCAAAGGAGAGGAGAAACTGTGGGGTGTTATTGTATAAAGGTCCCAGCGGAAGCCTGTATAACAGTGAAAGAGATGGTCCAGGAAGGGCGGAAAGAAAAGAGGGTTCAGTGTGGAGGCCTAGGGCTGCTTACAGGTCAGCAGAAAAGGGGCCGTGGCAGGAGGAAAGCGCAGAAACAGTGCGGACAGTGCAGAACAGCCGCGGCCTGTGAGGGCCTGTGAGGGCCTGTGAGGGGTGAGAGCCTGTGAGGGCCTGTGAGGGGTGAGGGCCTGTGAGGGCCTGTGAGGGCCTGTGAGGGCCTGTGAGGGGTGAGAGCCTGTGAGGGGTGAGGGCCTGTGAGGGCCTGTGAGGGCCTATGAGGGGTGAGGGCCTGTGAGGGCCTGTGAGGGCGCAGCAGCTTCTGGACTTGTTCACACAGAAGCTGTCAGTGACCTTTTTGGGAAACATTTGGCGCAGGGACAGTGCAGGTCAGATTATGGTGAATGAGAGGCTGGTACAGATTGGAGACATCACGTGTTGCTATTCATTCTAGAAACATGCAGAAGATGCTGGAAATGGAAAGAAATGCAGAACAGGGAAAGGATTTCCTAGGAAGAAGAAAGAGTGGAGGTTACCTGTCAGGATGGGATTAGTGTGAACAAGGAGAAGACAGTGAAGATGAGAAGGGTGGGGCAGGCGTGGGGCGGACTCGTAAGTGAGCCGGAGGTACAGGAGAGGCCCCTTTTCTATTGCTGACTGGAGAAGCTTCCAGGACCCTGGCCCAGAAACGCATCCAGTTATACCAAGGGTTCCTAAATGTCCGCGCCGTGCTGATCCTTCCATTAGCTTGGAAGCCAATGGGACCACTGAACGAAGAGGAGTTGCTCGCCAGCCGTGCACACGTGCGTCTGAAACGGACTCACTGAACACACTGCTCGTCTTTTGGAACACAGTTTAAAACTTGAAAGCTAAATGAGCTTAATCTGGAGAAATCAGAGTCAAAAGGACTATCTTAGAGATTGTGTATCTTGGCGCTTTTCTATGTTCCTTAACTGTACGCAAATCTCAAAAGATCCATGTGCGTCTGGGGGGTAAACAAATGTGCTTTTACTTGCTGCTCTATGAATTAATGGTGAGGAAAATCAGCCACTCCTTATGAAAAAGATTATTTTTATACTAACAAGAAAAATTTTAAATATGACTTAAAAATAAAGTGGCAAGAGTGCTAAGTATGTTTGAAACAAGGGGGTTTTGAGGAGGAAAGTAATGACAGTGTATCTTTTGCTATAATAATGATTTTTAAAAATTTAAATAGCCATTATATGGTTCTTTTACCTTTCGTGTTCCTAAAACTCCTCACTGATACTGTCCCTGGTCACACTCTGCTCTGGTGGCCTCTTCAGTCGCAAGCAGAAGAGCGGTGCTCTCCCCCTAGGACAGGCCCCCTCCCACCTGCAGTCACGGTGGACGCACCCAGTTCAGGCACTCTGCTGTGTCAGCTTCCTCCGGGCCACACACCTTTCTTCCCAAGGGAACAACACTTGGCTCCTTTTAGCTCCAGGAGAAACATCCATGTGTTGATGTCATTTTAGGCATTGGAAATGAGTTCATGAGACGTTTCCAGAGGTGGTTTTAGGTTGGTCTCCTCCCTTTGTCACTTTGTTTTCCACTTAGATTTTGAAGTTCTAGAATATCTCAGAAATAACAAAATCAGCCAAGAAAATGGATTTTTTTTCTTTCTAAGAAAAAAATTGACGTTGCTACATATAACAGTGTCCTCTGCTTATTCTTAACCCTTTATTATAATCTCAGAAGTACTTTTTTTCTCTCTCTTAAGAATCTGATAATTTGCCTAGGGATGTAGCTCAGTGGTAGAGTGTTTTCCTAGCATACACGAGGCCCTGCATTCAATCCAAGTATTTACAAAACCAAAAACAAACAAATCTGATAATTATTAAAACATCAGTCAGAAAATGTCTTTGAAGTTAATGGTTATTTTTTATTACAAATGCTGGAAATGTTCAGGTTTCATTTTGATTGTTTTAATCAGTACTCAAGGCCCCTTATGGCATTAACCACCTTCAGGCTCCCAGGCGCATAGATGAGTCTGCAGAAGGTACTGTTTGGAGAAGCTGAGCTACTTCTCACCTTCAGGCTGCTCCTTCGGAGGAAGCTCAGTCCCTGCTGCTGCTCCCCTCAGCCGCGCAAGCCTCGCCGTGCTCGTCTACTGCCGGGGATCCTGGAGGCATCTGTCCTCAGTCAGAGACACAGGGCTGGGAGGGGTGGCGGCAGCCTTAGAAACTGAAGAATACAGCAATGGGAGAAATGGCAGGGTGATCTCAGAACTTCCACCTCACACGTGAAAGGTGCCCTTTTTGCGCCGCATTCTCTTTGTGCGCTTCTCAAGTGAATGGCAGTCTGTTGGGTGGAACTGATAGATCACCAAACCTTGAAGGATGTGAGTCAGCAGGACTTCACTCTGAGTGATCCTCAATTCTATTACAGTCCTGTGTCTCCGTCTATGGAGCCTTTATTAGGTTCAGGTCCTGCGGTACCCCCATCTTTATTGTATCTCTGTTGGAGGGGGCCTGAGTGAAAGTGTGTTCTTAGATGCAGCCTCTCAATGTCCCTAACGGTTCATGTTTAGTGGTGGCCTCATGTTAGAGACTGGAAGAGAGAAACAGCACTAAAGGGCAGTCCAGTCCCCTCCAGCCATGGGGGCATGTGCCTCCAGAGGGTACGCTTTGTGCCCCGCACTGCCTGGCCCCAGATGCAGGCGCTGTGGAAGAACCTAGCATCAAACTTTAGTCTTTGGCTGCTTTCTCCTTGGAAAGGTAATTTTCAGGCTTCTACTTTTCCCACAAGGAAGGTTCATCTCTCACTTTTCTAACAGGCTAAGATTAAATGAGCCTAGCTCTAATAAGAGACTGTTGGCAGATAAATTATGGCAGCTATAAATCAGCCTCCTTCTTGGGGAAATTATCTTTTTAAAATTATTTTTCACAGCACTATATATGGGGGCTGAGCCTGTTGGTTCCAGAGTTCAGGAGGCTGAGGCTTGAGGATTGTGAGTTGAGGCCAACCTGGGACTATCTTGTGAGTTCAAGATCAGCCTGAGCTACACACCAAGACCCTGACTCAAAAAACACAACAATAAATAAATAAATAAATAAATAAATAAATAAGTAGAAAACAAAAGCTACTTCAAGTTTCACGTTCCCAGCCTTAGCACATTATTAAAGTCTGAATCACTCCATGGTATTTTAAAGCCTTTTTTTCCTCTCTGAAACAGCCAGTCCATTTGGTTTCCAGCAGATACACAAAATGACAAAGCAGCAGGCTTGCTTTTTGGTTTTCGCTGGAGACCTGTATTGCTTGGTAGTTTCTCTCAGCCCCGGCCCAGCTCCAGAGTATAATTTCATCATTGGTGGGTGCATGTGTGGGGTGGGGGTGGGGGGAACAGAGAGGCAAAAGCAGTCATTTTAGATTAATTTGCGGGAAGATTATGATGTGAATTTGACCTTTAAATGTCATCCTTGCTTTGTTCATCCAGTTTCAGTGTCCTGCCGTCATCGTCACCTCTCATGTGTCCTGCCTGTGCTCTCTGTCGCGCACTGGCCTACGTGTTCTCTAAGAGTCTGTCTCCCCTACCAGACCTGGCTTTCTAGCGGAAACAAAAGTGTTAGGTTCTAGCAAAATTTTTTGTAAACCTCAGTAAATAGGTACAATAAGGCAAGAAAGGCATACAGATTAGAAAGGAAAAAATAGAACTGGCTCTACCTAGAGATGACATTAGGATCTATGTAGAAAGCCACCAAAATCTTTTTCTATACTGGGGACTGAACTTAGAGCCTAACACATGCTAGGCAAGCATTCTACTACTGAGCTACATTCTCCACCCTTTTCTTATTTTATATTTTGGTAAAAAAGACGAAAGATTTAAGGGATCTGAAGAGAAACCAGAGTATTATTATTTTATATTTTGGGACCAGGGTCTCACTGAGTTTCCCAGAATCTACAGTTGTCCTGCCTCAGCCTTATGAGTAGCTAGGATTATAGGCATGTGCTACCACACCTAGACCAAAGAATCTTACAATAAAATAAAAAGCCTTTCTGTAACTGAGTTTAGCAAAGTTTCAGGATATAAGATTTAAATTTAGTTAAAAATCCTGTATATTCATACAAAAATCAGTTATTTTCCTATATACTAGCAACTTTTAGAAACAAAAATTCAAAATACAATATTATTTACCCCGCTCAAAAAATGAAATATTTAAGTGTAAATCCACCAAACCACATGAAGAACTTGTGTGATACAAACTACACTGATTATAAGAATCAGACAAAATCTAAGTAGAGAGCTATGCGATGGTCATGAGTTAGAGACACAGCATTGCATAAGGATGTCAGCTCCCACCCGGTGTAGTTGCACACGCCTATCATTCTAGCACCCTGGAAGCCTGAAGCAGAAGGATTTTGTACTGGAGGCACTTACTTCTTTGCACCTTACTTTTGTAATGAATTATCAGCAGCCTCTAAAGATACTAGTCAAATCACTTGGTATTTATTAAAGTTTTTATTGTGGTACAATATACATGACATAAAATTTACCATTTTAACCATTTAAAGTGTACAATTTGGTAAATAGAATTTTACTGTGTGCATAGGTCTTTATAGCTTTCTATTTACAAAATACATGGGTTTCTATAGTTAGCATTACGGCTCTGAAGCATTTCAGTTACCTGGGTGTATAGTTTAGGAAAGCTTGTGTGGTAAACCGGTTCCTGCTGTGTCCTGTGATTCCTGCTGCCCAAACAGCCACATGTCCTCAGGCCTCACGTTCAGGCCCTCTGCCTGAGCCCTGAGCAGGGACACAGGGGACCCCCCAGGCTCACTCAGGTCCCTGCCATGCCTCTGCCATCCTCCCTTCTCCACGTGCCCTGCACCCGCTTCCAGCTTCTCCCTCATCCTGCTCCTCCAGTAAAACTGATTCTTACATGACAGCCTCGAGGATTAGGGAACCTTTGACAGGTTGTGGTGAGAAGTGTGGCCTTCCCTTTGGAGATGACCAGCTAACTTGACCTGCTGCACCTTCACCATCTGAAGGGTAGTCTGCCCTGTGGACCTGCCAGCACAGCGGGGGCCGCTGGAAAAGCCAGCAATGAGGAGCAGGAGGGAGGGCAGACGCATTTCTAATGCAGGAACCTTCTGTGGAGTATCTATAAGCTTTGGTGTCATATTTTAGTGACCCAATTTTTGTTAAAGATTCATCATATATTATCTATAAATTTTAAAGTATGTTCCAAGTAATTCATTCTGGTCTCACAGTGTTACTGACCTGTTCTCCTGTGGGGCTGGGCCCAGGGCCTTGTGCATGTCAAGCTCGCATTCTACCACTGAGCTACCTCCCAGCCTCAGCATTTTTTATCATATCATGGGCTTGATGACTTTATCTGTATATCCTTTTTCTCTACTTCAGTTACATATTTATTTTAAAAGATTTTTTTTTATTTTAAAAGACTTTTGAGTGAATACTTTTATTAACTTTTGAAAAAAAGCTTAAAACAGCCATTCCTCTGCCAGACAGTTGCTTTGCTGTTTAAACATTTTAAAGGGATGGATTTTTAAAGAGAATATATTTCTTCTTTACCTAAATAAAATCATGTGCAAAAATGAACAGTTAGGAGCAACTATAGTGAGAACATATACTTAGTGTCAAAAGTTAACTTTTTTTTTATGTTGTTTTTTGAGACAGGGTCTCACTATGTAGCCCCGACTGGCCTCTAACTTGCAGCGATCGTCTTGTCTCAGCCTCCTAAGTGCTGGGACTACAGGCATTTCCCGCCACTCCCTACCCTGCCCCTGAACCATGTCTGTTTTTTTAAAACAGTAGAGAAGCTGACTCTTATGATACTACATGTTTTACTAATACATAGCTTTCCATTATCTAAGAATCTAAATTAAAGTGTGTGTCACCTGTCCTGCTTTAGCCTGTAGCATACTTTCAATCAGTACTCAAACATCACTAAATTCAAATAGAACTTTTCTGAGGTTGTGCATATAGAACAGTATTTCTCAAAGACAATTCCAAGAGAATGCTATTGCTCAGGAGATAGAGACTGCCAAAAAGGGTCTCACAGTTTCAACCTGAAGAAAGTTTTGTTTAACAGGTTGTTACAGGTACCTTTATTCAGAGCTTCCATAGCCCTGGGCGTTTTATGTTCCTACCAGCAATGGACAAGAGGCCATCTAGCCAAGCCACATGCCACACGGCAAACCTAACTGACTGCAGAATCCTGTTTTTATGAATTGGACTCCACAGAACATTTTCAGGTCAACTCCAAAAGTTTTGAACAATTGTTGAGTACTCTGTCACTATCTGGAAAGGGGAGTGGTTTTTGTTGTTTTGTTTTTTTTTTCTTTTGTTGTGGTGGTGGTGTTAGTGGCAGATGTGATGCTACAGATCAAATCCCATGCCTTACACGGGCAAGACAACTGGTCTACCACTGAGTTACACTCCTACCCCCTTGTTAATTTTCCTATCTTATACACAGAAGTGAAGTTTTTTGCACTCATCTTTTATCATTCTCTAAATTGTTGTCTTTTTTTATAGAGGAGCTCTGGGATTAAAGTCTTAATCTTAATTTAAACTTGACAAATGTTTTAGCAAAAGCGGAATAGAAGTTTATGGCTATAACAGTAACAATAGTAATAACCACAGCAACATCGCGGGCTGATGCCTCAAGCACGCTTGTAGGGTGCCTTCTGTGCTCGTTCTGCTTCTTGGGATAATACACAGAGGTGAGTACTGGTTACTTCCAGTTTACAGAAAGGAAGATACAGGGGCCAGGAATTAAGTGACTTTTTTAAAATCTCACAGTGTATAAAGGTAGAAACCTACACAATTTCCCCTCCCTGCTAACAAGGGGTTTGAGTAAAGGTCAGAATTTTCTTTGTCTTAGACACACAGTCAGATCTAAGGTGAGAAGCAGGTAAGTGAAATCATGTAGTGTTTGTTGCTTTTGTGGTTCAGCTATATTTCTGTTTTAGGTAATTTTTGTTATTATTTAAATAAATATCCTTGACTTACAATGGTTTAACTTAATATTTTTTGACATTTTGCTGGTGCAAAAGCCATGTGCATTCAGTAGAAACTATACTTTAAGTTTTGATCTTTTTGAAGACCACAGATTAACACAGTGGTGGCACATACCTATAGTCCCAGCCCTGGGGAGGCTCAGGCATTTGGCTTGAGAGTTCAAGGCCAGTCTGAGACAGTGAGACTCTGTCTGAAACAAATAAGCAAACACCAACAACAAAAGACCATAGCTCCCAGACAGCATGTGATCACAGAGGGAAACAGCTGATACTTGGTGATATCCTGTGTTGCTGTGTTGTTCAATATTTGGTAGGTTACCATATTAAAGGCATTTTAAATATATAATGTTTTCAATTTACAATGGGTTTATCAGGGCATAACCCCACTGTACATACCTTGAGGTACATTTGCTTGTCTGTTTTGGAAAAAATACAATTAAATACATAATCCAAATGAAGAAGTAAATATATCACCTCCAAGTCCTCCTCAGACAACCTCTAAAAACAGTTTTACATCTGTCTGCTTCTGCTTTGGCTTATTATATGTAGGTGCACAGGCACACACACACACTCACACACTCACAGGTGTTTTAATTTGTTGCCCGCTTCTCACTTAGTGTATTTGTGTGTTCCTGAGTACATTTTCTACATAACCGTTTTGGTGATTGGATGATATTTCATTGTGCAGATGTATCATAATTTAATAAACTGGTTCCTATTCTTACACAGTTGGGTTTGCACATCCCTGGGCGCCTTCTGTCTTCCCCATATGAATCATCAACTATCTTGAATTGTAGATTCTTAGCCTTGGGTCTGTTAGGCATTCAGCCAGCTCATTGAGTGGGCACTTCATAGGCAATATGAGGTAGTGAACACCTTTGACAGTGTCTTTTCTTGTTCTAGGGCGCCAGGGCTCTTCAGTTTGCTTGACACTCTGTGGCCCCCAGTGATGCCTCTTAAAGCCCTTGGCCACAGCCAACCCTGCAAAGAGGTAAGTCTAGCACTGGAGAGCCCCCTAGCCAAGGGCTGCCTCATGCTGGAGCCAAGCCAGTGCCCACACACTCCATGTCCCTATAGTGGCAATAAGGAGCCCCTGCTTTTTTTTCCTTTTCCCTTAGTACCATCTGGGTATGAGCCAGGACTGGGTCTGGGGACTTCTAGCCTCACTTCATAGCCCAGGCCCTTGCCCCTCCCCCTGCTGTGCCATGCTTCTCACGCTACTCTATAGTTTTGTTGTTTCAGTTGTTGTTTTGGTGGTACTGGGGATGGAACCCAGGGCCTTTGCACTGATCTACACCTCCAGCCCTCTTTTTTGTTTGGTTTTTAATTTTATTCAGAGACAAGGTCTTGCTAAATTGCCCAGGCTGGCCTCAGATTTGCAGTGCTGCCTCAGCCTCCACAGCTGCTAAGATTACATGTGTGTGCCACCATACCTGGCTTTATGATGAATTTTAAATTACTGTTGCAAACACCTCTGCAACGATCAGGATCTTAGCCTCATAATAGACCAGACACAGTGTTTTTCCCATCCCCTTCCGATCTCATAAAATCAATATTCAATTACCAGTGATCAATTACCAGTGAGCCGAACAGAGTAGCGAGAAATTTTCATTTTCCTGCCAATTCAAATTGTTTACGCAGTGGCTGACAGGTAGCAAAACAGATTAAAAGGTGTTTCCTTCTCCCCATCTCAGGCCTTGTCCAGCAGGCTGGCAAGTGGTAGCTTGAGGAGCTGCAGTCATAGCTGCTAACGCTAGAAGTTAGAGGCTGCCTTCTTTGTGTAGCAGAATTTTCAGTGAGTGTATGTAAGACCCTGTCCTGTGCCAGAGAGCAGAGAAGTTATCAAAAGTGCCCATTTTAAGAAGTAACTTCTATATATTTTCAGTATACTCTGAAGAATGGATCTCTAAAATGAACTTTAATTTTTTTAGACTGGGAATTGAACCCAGTCCAAAATGCCAGAGCACATGCTAGGCAAGTGCTCTACTACTAAGTTACATCCCAGCCCCTTTTAATTTTATTTATTTATTTTTATTTTGAGACAGGATTCACTAAATTGCCCAGGCTGGGCTTGAGCTTAGAATTCTCCTTCCTCAGCCTCTTGAGTATCTGGAATGATAAAGCATGTACCAATGTTCCCAGTTTGAATCTTAAGTTGGTAATAAATTCAGAAGTACAGAATTTCTTATGGTTGGTCCCAAAAGTAAACAACCTGTCCTGTGTCCTCTGTGGCCTTGCAGAGAAAGCATGTGTCTATAAACAAATGTATATACGAAGAACAGATTTTGATAGTGTATTTGAGACTTTCACAACATGATCATGTTCTGCCTTTGCTTTCAATTTAAATAGGTAAAAGCTCATCTGCCTCATCCTGCCTTCTGTTACATCTTCTCGGCCCATCCTAGTCTGGAACACGCTGATTTCGTTGAAGAGGACCCCATTTCTGAGCTTTATCAGCCTCCAGTCCTCCAGTACTTAAGGGAGATTCTCCAGGTGACACCTTTCTTTCTAACAAGTTCTTCAAGTCCTTCTGCCTTGACGATGTGCTTTCAGGTTACCAATCTTCCTCACTGCCTTTCCAGGCTGACCATCTGGGTGCCCGGTGCAGTTTCTGTGCAAGGGTGATTTATCAAAGGCCACAGGTAATCCACCCTCCTGCCCTCCCCCTTCCCCTAGTTTAAAAACGGAGTGCCAAAGGGACCTACAAGTTTGAGCCTGGCATGGGCAACGTAGAAACTTAGTGAGACCTGGTCTCAAAAATAAAAAAAAAGAATTACTGGGGATGTAGCTCAGTGCAAAGGCCCTGCATTCAATCCCCAGTACCACTGCAAAGAAGGAAAAAAGAAGAGTGTAAAGTAGAAAAGTATTTATAAAATCTAGATAAGCATGACCAGGCTGATGTTCTACTACATTCATTCCAGTGTGGGTGTGGACTGCCAGCCACTGTGCTAAGTACTGGGATATAAAGTAACTCAGAGATAACTCTGCCCTCAAAGATTCTTGGCCCCTTAACAGTTGATCTTTTCAGCTGGGAATGTAGCTGAGCAGCACAGTGCCTACCTGGCAAGGGCAAGGCCCTGAGTTCGATTCCTAGTACCCATCCCCCAAAAACTTGATCTTCACTGACACAGGCAGGTTGAAGAAAAGAAAGAAGCTGGGATGTTGTTTATGTAGTAAAAATGGGAGCCTCAGGATTGGACACAGTCACTTCAGGGAACTCTGATAGCTTTCAATGGCAGAAACATCCCTGGAGTCACTGTGAGGCCTTGAGCAGCTCTAGGGAGTGGCAGCATAGCATAGATGAGCTTGCTGTTGGGTCAGCTAGGGATAGACAAAGGAAAGAGACATCCTTGGCAATCTGAACGGGTGGATAAAGTTCTGCTGGACCTCGGCTCCTGAAGGAGCAGCACATAAATATACTTACCTGAGAGGCACACATAAGTGCCCAGTACTGGGAGTTAAACCCAGGGCCTTTAGACTGAGCTACATCCCAGCCCTTTTGTAGTTTTTAGTTTGAGGCGGGGGCTCACAAACTTGCCCGGGCTAAGTTCAAACTTACAGTCCTCCTGCCTCAGCCTCTGATCTGCTGGAATTACAAGCATTTGCCACTGTTTGTTCAGCCCTCATGTGCTCGTGATTGATGTGCTCTGGTCTGCTGTAGGGCAGATGACACTGGGAACCCTCTCAGCAGTGCTTCTAGGGTGTGTAAGGGAAACGGACAAGGCCTTGGGTATCTGTGCCTGACCAGGCTGCTGCAGTCTCACCTGTGGCCAGTCAGGTGGAAACACCAAGAAATTGCCCATCCAGGAAGCTGGAGCCCAGGCAGGGCACCTAGCCAGGGCCACCCGGGCACCCAACACAACAGGACATAGGCACCGTGTTGGGTGGCCCCAGGGGCTCTTTTTAAACAAACCTATACCTGGTTATCAAGACTTAACATCTGTTCCCCTGGCTTTTCTTTTTGCTGCTGAAGTATCCTGACACAATTTCATTCCCACGCGCTTTAACATGAATCTCTAAAAACTTGGTATGCTTTGTGCACGGCCACAGTTCAGCTCCCTAGCTTGGGAGCTTTTCTTCTATGGGTTAGCTGTCCTGAGTTATTTTTTCTTTTCATTGTTCTTCTTTTTTCTTTTGTCTTTCTTCAGTGTGTGTGTGTGTGTGTGTGTGTGTGTGTGTGCGCGTGTGTGTGCGTGCGTGTATGTGTGTGTGGTGTTACTGGGGATTGATCCCAGGGCCTTCACACCAAGTTATATCTTCAACACTTTTTAAACATTTTTTTTGGAGACAGAGTCTTACTAAGTTGCCCAGTTGTGCAGGTTGGGTTAAAATTTGTGCCTCAGTCTCCCAGAGTGCATATTATACCTCACCAAAATTATTGGAGTTGGGCGTCTCTATTTTGAACATTTATTTTACATTTCTCTAATCAGCCATAGGCAGTGAAAGAGGTACAAGATGATTAAAAGAATATACCTAACTTCTGATTGAATTATCGATAACTTGCAAATATATAAATATCACTAAAATTCTGCTATTGCAAGTGTGCAGTAACATAATATTCTGTTATATCAGTTCATTCCTCATCTGTATCAGGAATGGGCAAACTGCTCCTGTAAAGGGCCAGGTAGTCAATATTTTAAGCTTCTCAGGCAATAGTGTTCCTGTAGCAACTATTAAACTCTACCTTGCAATGCAAAAGCAGCCATATTGTCTTTCATAAATGGATAAGCAGGACTGTTTCAAAAACATTTATAGACACTGAAATTTGAATTTCATATATTTTTCATGTTACAAAATATTCTTGTGATTTCTTCCAATCATTTAAAAGTGTTGGGGCTGGGGATATAGCTCAGTGGAATAAGCGCTTGCCTAGCAAGCTCAGGGTCCTGAGTTCGATCCCCAGTACCACAAAAAAAAATAAAATAAAATAAAATAAAATAAAATAAAAAAATGTAAAAGTCTTAAATAAGTGTAAAGACCATACTTAGTTTGTAGGCCACACATAGTCAAGTAGCAGGCTAGATTGCTACAGGTTGTGGTTTCCTGACCCCCCAGGTCTGTGAGTCATTCATGGGCCACCTTGGAGCTGCCCCAGTGTCAATCTCAGCAGGCAGGATGGCAGGGCCAGTGAAGGTGGGGGCTAGGCACAGGATGTGTCCTCATTTTCAAATCTGAGGCAAACTGGAGGTTGACTTCATGTTCATCTGCACATCTACAGAACGCTAAGTGTATGAAGACACGCTCAGCGTCAGGCACATTCCAGGATTCAAGGCGAGGCATGTTCACTGAGCAGGCTGCACTTATATTGCACAGAGAATGTGGTCTTCAGAGACTTGAGCAGCCCTTGTTTCTGCCTGCAGCCCTCAGCTGAGAGCAGAGGCTGAGAGTAAGAAAAGTTGTGTCTCGTGCTCACCTTGATTCTAGGTGCAGGGAGGCACAGGGCAAATGAAGACAGGCATTGAGGCATCCACCTCTTTGTTGGAGGAGCCCTGCCCGGGGGCGGGGAGTGTGTACTGATCCCCCATATGAAAGATGGGCTCCCACCACCCATGTGCAGTGGATGTGTGTAGCTGGGAGTTGGTTCTGTAGTCAGGAACTAGTCAAGGACCAGAACCCAAAGGAATAGATTCCTTAATCCACTAAAATTCTGTTTATCGCCTACATTCTGCTTTTGTGGGAAACAGAATCACCAGAAACGAGCCTCCCCAGGAGGAAGTGAAACAAGCTGAGTCCCGGGTCAGCCTGTGGCTAAGCCGATTGCCTGCATGCTCTGCAGTGAGAACTGACTTTTAGGATGGCACTGTGAGTCACTGCCGGAACCTGAGTCACCCAAGAAGATCTGGGTGCATTTCCATTACACTAGTGGTTAAGTCATGAAAGTGAAAGAGATTTTTCCTTTTTTCTGAGATTATTTTAATTTACTTTTATTTTGAAGTAATTATAGATTGACAATAGGTTGCAGCAAATAAACAGGGAGTACCCGTTGGCCTACCCATGCTACCACCCACGCCCACAGAAACCACAGCACAAAACCAAGACACTGACACTGGCACGGGCCCGTGGGCTGATTAAGATTTCACCAGTTGTACACGTACTGTGTGTGTGTGGTGTGTGCGTACACACTCACATGGTGTGTTTCTGTGCAGCTGGTCACACATAGACTTTTATGATCATGAGCGCGCTCTGTGTACCCTGCTGTCACCACAGACCTTCTTGAAGCCCCTTTTGGCCCCATCTGTACTTCCCCTGCCCCTAACCTTGGAAACTACTATCTTCTCCATCTTTGTCACTGTGTTATTTTATGATTGTTACATGAGTAGAACTATGCACTATGTATCTACATCAATTTCTTAAAGCTTCCATGTAAAGTTCCAAGACCTAGATGGCTTTAAAAACACACATTTATTTATTCTCTCTCACTTTAGGCCAGACATCTGAGATCACGATGTTGAAGTCAAGTGTGGTGGTGCACCTCTGTAATCCCAGCACTCAGGAGGATGAGGCAGGAAGATCTCTACAAGTGTTGAGTTCGAGGCCAGCCTGGGCTATAAAATGATTTCAAGGCCAGCCTGAACTGCATAGTGAAACCCTGTCTCAAAAACTCACACAAAAATTTTTAGTTTTCTGAAGAATCTCCATGTTGTTCCATAGTGATTGTAGTATAATGTAGAAGGCTTCCTTTTTTGCCAAGACCTCATAATCATTTGTTTTTGAGCTCTTGACGATGGCCCTTTTTTCTGGAGTAAGATGGAATCTCAGAGTTGTTTTGATTTGTATTTCTCTAGTGGCCAAAGATACTGAATCTTGTTTTTTTTCAATGTACTTATTGGCCATTTGTACTTTCCAGAAATTGTATTGGCCATTTGTACTGTTCACTGCATTTGCTCATTTTTTATTAGATCTTTTATGGGGGGGGGATAAGTTTTTTAGTTCTTTATCTAGATATTACTCCTTTCTCCAAGGTGTAGCTGGCAAAATTTTTTTCCCATTCTATAGGTTTTCTCTTCACTCTTGCTTGTTTCCTTTGTTGGACCAAAGCTTTTTAATTAGGTTCCCATATGTTGATTATTGGTGATATTTCTTATATACTTAGGGTTCTGCCCAGAAAGTTTTTGCTTATGCCCGTGTCTTCAGGAGTTTTACCTGCTTCGTCTTCCAGTGGATTATTTCTGCTTTAATATGTAGGCCATTGATCCATTTTGATTGAAGTGAGAGGTATAGGTCTAGATTCATTCTTCTACATTCAGATAATCAGCTTTCCCAGTACCATTTGTTAAAGAGGGCATCTTTTCTCCAGATCTATGTTTTTTGGCCCCTCTGTGAAAGATCAGTTGGCTGAATGTGCCTGGAGTTGTTTCTGCATCTTCAGTTCTGCTCCATTGATCCACGTGTCTGCTTTTATGTCAGCACCATGTTATTTTTATCACTGTAGTTTTGTCATATAACTTAAAATGTGGGCTTGTGATGCCTCCTGCTTTGCTCTGGTTGCTCAGGATTGCTTTTGCTGTTCTGGGTGTCTTCTGATTACATATATGTTATAGGATTTTTTTCTAGTTCTATGAAGAATGCTATTGGTATTTTCATTGACATTACATTAAATCTTTTATGTCATTTTTGGTAATATGACTATTTTAACAATGTGAGTTCTGCCTGTTCAGGAATAGGTGATGAATCTGTGTTCTGATGCCCTCTTCAATGTCTTTTCTCAGAGCACTGTAGTTTTCATTATAGAGGTCTTTCTTTCTGGGGGTTTTTGTTTTGTTTTGTTTGTTTTGTTTTTGGTATTTATGGTTTTTTTTAAGCTATCAAAAATAGTACTATTTTCATAATTTCCTTTTCAATTGATTCAGTGTTGATGTAGAGGATTTCACTGACCTTTTCGATTTTCTATCCTGCTACATTGCTGAAGTTATTTATTACTTTTTGGTGTAATTTTTTAATTTTAATTTTTTGGTCTAATTTTTCAGTGGTATAGGATCATGTTGTCTGCAGATAAGGGTAACTGACATCTTCCTTTCCTCTCCATGTACCCTTTATTTCTTTCTCTTGCCTGATTGCTGTGGCTGAAGTTTTGAGTTCTGCATTGACAGGAACGGTAAGAGTGAACCCCTTGCCTTGTTCCTGAAGAGCCGTGATTCCATACCCATACCTCTGACCATAGGCCATTACCACAGAATTTACTCCAGACTTTCCCCCCTTGCATATGTATAACTGCTTGTCTCACAGTGAAAAGCCTGGCTCCGTTTTCTTTAGAATTACTGACTCCAACATCACAACCACATAAGGTGCCTTCACCCAAGGCTGCAGCTCCCCACATGCCCAGTTCTGTTAACTGCCGTATAGAACCCTCAGCCTGACCGTACCGTCTGTGCCAGCAATACCGCTGGACCTCAGCTAGCAAAACGCTCACACCCTACCCAACTGGGTGTCCTTGGCCCATTTAAATCTCCTGAATCTTGAGGCCTGATCAAAGGCAGAGGGAGAATCCCATTTTAATTGAACTTGTAAAAGCATTACAACTTTTATAGATAAGGAAAAAAAGGTTATAAGAAAAGAAAAGAAGAAAGACAAAGAGAAGAAAAACAAAAGCTGTTGTAGATACACAAACATGTGACACCTGCTGTGTATCAAGGCCTTGTACAAAGTCCGAGGGTCACTGACATCTCTCTGTAACCGTTACTCTGGAAACTTGCAGCTACCCAGAGAGAAAAATGCAGGTATACCAGACAGGAATTGACATTCTAAGTATACAAACACCAGATCAGGAGGGAAGGAACGAGAGTACTACCCGAATAAGCCTAAGGAGAGCACTGCTGCCACAAGGTGGGCTGCGTCCAGGAAGGGCCCACTCAACAGGTGTAAGGCCGCGGACAGCCTGTCAGTGAACAAGGTGTGCACACTGTACTATATCTCGAAAGTATTTTCAAAATAATATCTTACATTGTTCCTGTTAATCCCCTAAGATTATTGTTTTTTAAAATCAATGTTGGATATAAGAATAGTCAATAGCCTTTACTTTTAAATTGCAGCTGAAGAGTCTGCTTCTTGTGGAGCGGAGGGAGATATGGCTGCTTGTGACTGACGTCAGCCTGCAAACAAAGACTCAGAGCGGCCCCCACCTGCCCAAAACCCTGCTAGTCTGTGTGGCCCCCTCGTGTGTGCTGTGCCCGGAAGTTCTGGAAGTTCTCACCATGGCTGCCCCTGGCAGTATCTTCTTCCGGGATGCTCTCAGAGACCAGGGTGTGCTGGCCTCTTCTCGGGCGCTTTGGTTGGGGCGAGTGGTAACCACACGGTGGCCCTTGAAGCTTCCAGATGCCTCCATCTTGTTCAGCACTGCTGACACCTGCACAAAGCCCAGTGCAGACTCAACCTACAGGGTAGAGAGGTCCATGTTACCTAAGCCTTGCGCTTTCACTGACTCCTGCCATGGCCACCTGGCAGGGCCAGCATCCATATGATACTGCAGACCCTGTGGAGACACTGTTCGGTACTCTGGGATTCTCTGTTGGCAGTCCTTTGTGCCTTGTGCCTTGTGCCTGAAGCCATGCCCTGGATGGCTCTTTAAAAAACAAACCAAAAACCAGAACATTTTAAATTTATAGGCTTTGGATCCGTTAGCTTAGGTGCGAAAACTACCTGAAGCCATGGCCTGGATGACTCCTTTTAAAAAACAAACCAAAACCCAGAACATTTTAAATATATAGGCTTTAGGTCAGTTAGCTTCCTTTCTTTAAGGGATCAAACCAAAGTCTTACCTGTTATTTTTTATATGTTATTAAGATCAGATTTGCATACGATAACATGTACCCTTTTAAACTGAATTTGAATCCCATATTTGTGTACTCTCCCATCTTAGCCCCCTAGGGGCCTCGGGGTCTCCTCCACACGTGCGTCCCACTGGGCGTGGCCTAGCCTTCGGAGCAGGCAGCCCACGTGCACCTTTTCGCCTGCATAACTTGAGGGAGGAGGCTAGTAAAGGACACTGTCTTTACTGGCAGAACTCACACTTTTCTTAAGTGCTTCAGTAATCTGATGTGTCTCTATTGGCAGGCCAGGTTGTTTGTGTTGAACGGACTGTCCTCTTGCTTCAAAAGCCCCTTTTGTGTGTGGCCTCTGGAGCTGACTCCTGCGAGCTGACTGGCCCAGTGGAACTGGATGAACTGGACTCCCTCACCCCTGTCAACTCCATCTGTAGTGTACAAGGTGGGCAGCCTCTCATCGGAAATGGTATTTACTTTGTCTTGAATAGTGTAATACTGGGTGTGCATTTACTCAACAAGGTTCTGTTGGTTGCCTCTATGTTCCAGACATGTGACAGATAGGAAGGGACAGACAGAAACAGAGTGAGAAGAGATTCTTGCCTCTTGGATTTAGAGTCTGTATAGAAAGATGTGTGTCTGAGTCACTCTCCTCATTGCTGGGACAAAATGTTTAACACCCACAGTATAAAGGAGGAAAAGTTTATTGTAGTTCACAGTTTGTAAAGATCTCAATCCATGGCTTGCTGGCTCCAAGGCAGGACAGGGTGACAGAGGGGCATGGTAGAGGAAAAGCTGCTCACCTCGTGGTGGCTGGGAAATAAAAAAGGGAGGAGCCACAGAGGGAAAGAGCCCCTTCCAGGCCACACCCCCATGACTTACGGTTTCCAACCAGGCCCCGCCCTCAGCACCAGGCCTGCTGTAGTTGGCCTTAATCCAGTGACTTTCCACAAGACCCTGCTTCTGCACACACGAGGCTTTGGCGGGACATCCAGATCTAAGTTATCAATTGCACAAGTCAGATAAGGGCACAGAGACCACAGGACAGCAGCGTTTCCAGGGTCTCAGCTGCTGACTGGCCCTCACCACATCTGGGAAGTGGAAGAAGGCTTCCTACAGGCGGGAGGCCGGAGCTGAGCTCCGCAGAGTGGGACACACTGTGTTGGGGTCGGGGAAGGAGCAGGAGTTGCAGAGGTGACTAAGAGGAGAGCTGGTGAGCAATGAGTAGACAGCGTAGGCAGCTGGGTGGAGAAGCGGACAGCGAGGAGAAGCGGCAGGGCCGGCTGGGTCAGGAGTGTGCTCTGCCATCCCCGAGAGGGCGTAGACTCCATCCCATCAGAGCAGGTGGAGGGGCCAGCACAGTAATGGTAGCAACAGAGAGATAAATCCAGTGATGGATTGATTGAGGAAGGAAGTTGGTGGCTTGGGCGATGAACAGGGCCAAGAGGGAGAAGGGACTGACAGAAGAGAGGACATATGTAGCCACCTCCATATCTGGCTCAGGCAAGGAGACAATAGTGTTGCTGTCGGTATTGCCAAAGCAGGACACTGTGGACAAGGCAGCTCCGAGAGGACCACCAGGTTCTGTTAGAGAGGTTGGGTATTCTTGTTACATCTGAGATGTTTCAGTAGTTACTTATGTATATGCATCTGGAGCTGAAAATAACATTAATGCTTTCTTTTTTTCCCTTTGTGACAGGATCTCACTGTGCAGTTTAGGTTGGCCTTAAACTCATTATACAGCCTACTGGCCTCAAACTCACAATCCTCCTGCCTCAGCCTCCTAAGTGCTAAATTACAGGTGTGCAAAACCATACCTAGCTTCCTACATAATTTTTATAAGGTTTTTTCTTTTTTAAAAGCATTTCCAAGTGTGGCAATAGAAGGCTGTAATTCCAGCCCTCAGAAGGCTGAGGCAGGAGGATGCAAGTTCCAGGACAGCCTAAACTACATAGTATAAATTCAAGTCCAGCCTGGACTATATGTTAAAACCTCGTCTCAAAATTTTTTTTAGTTAAAACAGTTGGGCATGGTAGCACATACCTATAATTTTAGCACTGGGGAGAGTGAGGCAGGAGCATCACTGTGAGTTTGAGGCCAGCCTGAGCTGCACAGAGTTCAAGGCCAGTCTGAATTACATAGTGAGACCTTGTTGAAAGAAAGAAAGAGAGGGAGAGGGAGAAAGAGAGAAGGAGGGGAGAGAGGTTTTTTAATTAAAACAAATTCTGAATGAAAGTTATTCAGTAATACAAGTAATACATGTGCATTGGATGTAGTAATAGTTAAACCAAAAGGAAGGTAGCAGCTTCCCACCAGGTACCCACTGATATACCTATCCTGCTGCAGGAGGGCTGGTTACACATTATTCTGTCGCTTCTGTCATTTAATATTCTAGCCAAAGCCAGGCGTTTTTTGTATGCCTGTAATCCCAGCATTTGGGAGGCTGAAGTAGAAGGATCACTATGACTTTGAATTCAAGGCCAGCCTGGGCTACGAAGGGAGTTCACGACCAGCCTAAACTGCATAGTGAAACCCTGTCTCAAAAAGACAACAAAACAAAACACAGTCTACCTGATACCTGTTTAGGGGGTGGAGATCTGCTGTAAATTTTTCATACTCAAATAGTAGTTCCTCATGAACAAACCGTTCCTCCAGTGATGGGTAACTAGGATGCTCCTGTATTTTTACAGTTATAAACAAGGCTATTCGGGGATATCATTCCCTACAGATTTTTATAAAGGAAGACTTAAGGAAATCAGGTTCATGTGTTTTTTTAAAAAACAATTTTATTGACATATAACTCATACACTCTACAATTCACTCATAAAAAGTGTTTTCAGGGGAAGTATGGTAACATACAATTCTGATCTTAGTTAGCTACTTGGAAGGCTAAGGCTGGAGGTTCACAAAGTTAAGGCCACCCTTGAAAACTGACTGTATTCTGTCTCACAATAAAATTAAAAGGTCTTGGGGTGTAACTCAGCATTAGAGTTTGTATGTAGCTTATGTGAGTCTCTGGTTCAATTCCTGGTATCACAAAAGGAAAAAAGAAACACTGTTGTGAGTATATTACAGACAGGCCATCCATCACCACAGCCTAACACTGGACAGACGGAAAGCCCACAGCCCACGCCCACAGGCAGGCACCACCCGTCACCCCACACACACACCCTGGCCAGGAGACTGCAGTGTCTGTCTACTTTCTGTTCCCCTGAATTTGCCTGTCCTGGGCCTTTCCTATAGATAGAACCAAATAAGATGTGGGTTTTCTTGATTGGCTTCTTGGACTTGGCATAATGCTTGGAACGTTCATCCATGATGTTGCATTCTTTGGAATTTTATTCCTTTTATGGCAGAAAAATATTCCATTGTACAGATACACCACATTTTGTTTATTCGTTTATCAGCGGATGGACATCTAGGTTGTTTCCACTCTTTTAACTCTTAGTAAAGAGCTGGTCCTTGTGCACAGGAACGGAGCTCCTGTGAGCAAGCACGGGCAAGCTGTTGTCTGAATGCCTGTTTTACAGTCTAGGGAATGTATCCAAAAATGAAATTTCCAGGTCATATGGTAGCCCTGCACTTAACCATTCTGAAGATCGCTAAAGTACTTTCCAGAATGGCTACATTATGGATATGTGTATCTTTAATAATAAAAATTATAGCTAAGTTACTTTCTAACCAGTGTATTAAACATCAAACTTCTAAAACAAACAAATGTCAAACTAGGGGTCCCATTTTCCCCACTCTTGGCCATCAGCAGTTTCTAATTTTTTTTTCTTTTTGTTGAGACATGGTCTCACTAAGTTGCTGGGGCTGGTCTCAAAATGACAATCCTCCAGCTTTAGCCTCCCAAGTAGCCGGGAATTACAGGCATGTGCCACCACACTGAGATCCCGATTCTTTGTATAACTTTTCTGAACAATTATAACAACAAAATTTGCGATCCCTCTTTGCTGTTGCTTTAAATGAATCATGCCCTGCTTTGTGAGGTTGAGTACTTGTTGACTGTGGTTAGTGTGGGTTTTCTCTTTTTCGTTTATCCCTTTGATATCAGTCCTGAAACTCAAATGTGGTCATGAGTTGATTGGGTAAAGGATGGCAGTGGGCTGCAGAGGTCCTAGAGGCAGCTGACGCCACATAAAAGCCACAGGTCCCATGAGGCCTCCGTTTCCCCGTCTGTAAAATGGGGTATGAGAGTCAGCTATAAAGCATTGTGAAGAATTAAATGAGATAGCACGGACTAGTGAAAAGAATAAAATCTCAATATTTCTGCTATCAGGGCCTAGGAAGGAGGCACAGGCATCACAGTAGCCTTTGGCTGTCAGAATTTGTCAGACAGACTTGACACAGGCCTTCCAGGCAGGAGGAAGAGCACTCGGAAAAGCCACAGAGGCACTGCGGCAGTGGTAAGACCTCCACATGCTGGGGAGAGTGTAGGGAGAGTGAAGGGTGGGGTGGGGGAGCCCCATCGGGACCACCTGGGATCAGGTTCACTCGGTCCTGTTCTGCTTTCCCCAGCTGTGCTGACATGGTATGATCTATTTTCTTTCTTTCTTTTCTTTTTTGGTTCTGGGGAATCAAGCTCAGGACCTCGCACTTGTAAACACATCTTTATATGAAGCAGTTCCAGAGCACAGCACACAGATAGAGTCCAGTGCAAAGGAGGGAGAGACTTTGGGCAGGAAGGGGTACGAAGGGCAGAGGGCTCTTGAGGTCAAGTGGAACGCGGAGATGAGCGAGCCAGCAGAGGCACTCCTTGTGTGCAGCTGCTCGCACGCCCGAGCTGTACAGTTGGACGCAGCCGGATCCCTTGAGCAGACAGGCTGTGAGGCCAGAGCTCACGGTCCAGACGGACATAGTCTGCAGTCTCCTCAGCGGACAAGCCATCTGGACTGAGGACACTGCAGAGACGTACCGCCAGGTCCCCGAGCCATTGGCCGAGGAGGTCTGATCGCACGGCATGGAGGTGCGCACCTCCAGGTGACTGTGTGTGCCGGGCACATGCCATTAGCCTGGCCTGCCGCTGGGCTCGCTGTTCTGCTCAGTGTATCTGCGTTCTCTTGTCAGAATCACACTGTCTTGGTTACTGTCGCTCCGTCATCTGTCTTAAAGTTGGGTAGTGTAAGTCCTCCGGGTTTTGTTTTTCAGTATTATCGTGGCTTTTCTAGCCTTTTGCCTTTCCATATAAACTGTAGGATCAGTTTGTTGATAATGCACAAAATAGTTTTGCTGCGATTCTGATCAGAATTGTATTGAATCTCCAGAGGAAACTGGACAAAGCTAGTGACTTAACAATATTTACAGCTCTTCTCAGCCACGGTCATGGAATAGCTGCATTTTGTTTACACAGTGGCACCGCGGTTCACAAACTTGATTCTTTCGATTCTCTCCATGATTCTCATCACAACTGAGTTGGACAAGAACCAAATCAAATGGTTGTGTTGACCCTATGGGGAAATTTGATTCAGTTCTCATCCAATTCAGTTTATGACTAGAATCATGGAAAGAATCAAGTTTGTGAACCACAGTACCATTGTATCTTCTGCAATTTCTCTTAGCAGAAATTTTTTAGTTTTTCTTAGCTAGATCTTATGAAATTTTGTTAGTTATTCCTAAATGCTTTATTTGTTTTGTGCTCATGTCAATGGTACTGGGCTTTTAATTTCAAACTCAGATTGTGCATTGCTAGTATATAGGAGTACAGTTATATTTTGTGTATTAACGATTTATCCTGTAGCCGTGCTGCAGTCATGTAGGAGTGATCTTCAAATACACAGTCACATAGAATTGTCACTTTAGGATTTTTCTATACTGAAAAGTATGTCATTGGGATGGGGATATAGCCCAGCACCACAGCACTTGCCTGGCAAGTGTAGGGTCCTGAGTTCAATTCCCAGTACCAAAAAAAAGTATTGTCACACATGAACAAAGACAGATTTATTTCTTCTTCCTCAATTTCTGTATCATTTTAAAAATTTATTTATTTATGTATTTATTTACACATGCATGAATGCTGGTGATTGAACCCAAAATCTTTGCATGCTATATGCCTTTTATTTCCTTTTCTTGTCTAATTATACTAGCTAGGACTTCTGGCATTGTTTAGAGTAGCAGTGATAAAGAGGGACTTCCTTGCCCTATTCCTGACCATAAGCCAGTACCATGCAGTTTCTCACCTGAAATTGTAGGGGCTTTATTGTTCCATCTGCTAAAGATACTATCACTTAGGAAAAAGAAAAAAATATTAACTCTCTTACACTTCTTTTTTTTTTCTGTTTGAGACAGGGTTTCACTGCACAGTTCAGGCTGGCCCTGAACTTACCTTGTAGCCCAAGCAGGCCTCAAACTGAAACTCACAGTCATATTCCTGCCTAAGCCTCCCAAGTGCTGGGATTATAGGCTTGCACCACCATGCCTGCTGCTTCTGCTCTTCTTTTACTGTACTCTTCTTTTATACTTAATTATCTTTGTTTCTGTCTTATATATTAATATCATTTTGTTTCATAACCATAATTAAGCCATGCACACTTGGTCTACAAGTTGTTTCTTAAAAATGAAAGGAATAAGCACCTGCCTGGCAAGCGCAAGGTCCTGAGTTTGATCCCCAGTACCAGGAAAAAAAAAGAGGAAAATCAATAAATAATAATGATGTAGATATTTTTCACTGCACAGGAAAATACTATACCACAGTTCTATTTCCTTTCTTTTTTTTGGCACTAGGAATCAAATTCACAACACTGCACTTGTCAGGCAAGCACTGCACCACTGAGCTGAATCTCTGGCCCTTCTATTTCATTTCTTATATGATCTTTTTCATTTTTTCATGAAGTTTTGTGTTGACCTTCATTTTCTTTGCATTGCCTGAACCGCAGCTTTTTTTCCTAACTCCTTGAAAATTGTATCAAACCACTGAGTTATCTTTTCCTTCTGTAACGTTTCTCTTGAAAATTCTGGCCTTCTGATTCCCCTCCCCCGTCCGGGAGACTGGACCCAGGGCCTCATGCACGCTGGGCAAGTGCTCTTCCCGCAGCCCCATCCCCAGCTGTGATCCGGTTTTGATTTGCTGCTCAGCTTTCATCTATTGTCTCAGGACTCCTCAGATATTAGTCAGCTAGGGTTATTCAAATGATAGATTTTTTCGTAGATGTTTTATACCAAGTTAAAGAAGCTCCCCTTTATTCCTAGTTTTCTGAGAGTTTTTATCACAGTTGAGTTTTAGATTTTGTCAAATGGCCTTTCTAAGCTATCAATCTAATCTAATTTTGTAAACATTATATATTAATATGGTAGATTACAATAGATCGACTGTAAATGGTTGAACTAGCTTTGCATAAATCCCATGTAGTGGTATGTAGTCATTTTTATATAGTGCATTAGACTTGCTAATGGAATCAGTAATAATGGCCCTTTTATTTTTGCTATTACTAATTTATATCTTCTCATTCTTACTTTTGGCTAACCAAGTTGAAGTTTTATCAGTTTTTATTGATTTTTTTGGAAAAAAAATTTGGGGTTTCTTGATTTTTATTTTCTCTATTAAGTTGTTTCCAGATTCTTTGATTTCTGCTATAATTTTTGCTATTGCTTTTATTCTCCATACTTGATTTAAATTTACTCTTTTCCTTGTTTCCTAAAATGAAAACTTAATTATTTCAGATCATTAAATGCGTGTCTAACATACACATTCAATACTGTAAATTTCCCCCAACTGTGCTTTTGTTGCATATTATACCAATTTTGATATATTTTTATTTTCATCTGGTTCAAAATATTTTTTAATTTCTCTTGAGAGCTCTTGAGTTATTTAATCTCCAAATATTTTGGGGCTTTCCAGCAATGTTTCTATTGCTGATTTCTAGTTTTAATTCCTCTGTGGTCTGAAGACATCCTTTCAAATTTGTTAAGGTTCTATTTCATGGCCCAGGATGCGGTCTTTCTTGGTGAGTGTTGTGTGTGACTTGAGAGAAATGTGTGTTCTGGCCAGGCGTGGTGGCTCATGCCTGTAACTCAAGTGTGGAGGCTAAGAGAGGAGGTTCAAAAAAAAAAAAAAAAAAAAAAAGAGAGGAGGTTCACAAGTTTGAGGCTAGTCTGGGCTACAGTCAGACACTGTCTCTAAATAAAAACGTAATGAGAGGAATGTACGTTCTGCTGCTGTTGAATGGAGAATTCAGTAATATCAATTAAATCATACTGTTTGATGGTGCTGTCAGTTCACCTCTACCCTTAGCGATTTCCTGCCTGCTGGATACATCAGTTACTGAGACAGTGGTGTTCAGATTGCTACGCGGTGATTTGTTTATCTCTTCCCACAGTTCCACCCTTTCCCCACGTATGTGGGTGCGCTGTTGTTAAGCATATATGCATGAAGGTAATGTTTTCACAACAAATTGAACTCAGATTTATTACTCAAGCAACTCAAATTGATTGTTTTTGTTTGTTTTTTCAATACTAGAGTAAGAAAAAGAAAAGGTTTTTTCTTTTTGGTTGGTTGGCTGGGTTTTGTTTTCTGGGGTTTTTTGTTTTGTTTTGTTTTTTGGTGGTTTTTTTTTTTTAAAGATGCATCTGGATATGTTGCCCAGACTGGCCTTGAACTCCTAGGCTCAGGTAATCTTGCCTCCGCTTCCCCGGGTAACTGGGATCACAGGCACATGTGTACTACCATGCCCCCAAAATATGTAATATTTTATTTTACTTTCATGTATTCTTTACCTAAGGCTCTTTTGTTTTTCAGGTAGATCTAAGATTTTTTTCTCCCATCTTGCGATTTTTATGTAGCACTCCCTGCGGGGCTCCACTGCTTCCAGGCTTGCTCTGAAGCTGCCCTGCAGGTCTGTGGGTGGATATATGAGTTGTGTAAACAGACTATTATCACAGAGCAGGACTGAGTGCCACAGGATCATCTAATAAGAAGCAGTTGACTGGGCATCAAGGGAAAGCAAAGACCTAGCTACACAGTAGCACTGATTGGTAAAAAACGTACCTTGAATGCAGCCTGGGGTGACCAACTCCAGGCGGTATTCACACTGGCCTGCGGGGGAGAGCCACGGGAGAAGCTGAAGTCCACACCGCCCTGTGACAGTGACAGGTGTCTCCCCTGGACGCTCACCCTCACCCAGTCTGCCCTCTGTCCCGGAAGGTCTCAGTGACGACTTGTCCCCAGCATGGCCCCAGCGGGGCTCTTCACACCTGCAGGAAGTGAGGGCTGGGCTGGGCGCCTCATAGGTGCAGCTGAGTCAGCTGAGCGTGTGCGCGCAGATGGTGAGCGGTGAGCGGTGAGCGCGCTCTCAGAGCAGGGCTCGAACAGACCCTGCACCCCCGCTGAGGACAGAGCCAGCGGGAAGGTATGCAGTGCCCCTAGGAAATGGAGCTTCTGTGAGAGGAGGGTGGCCGCTCCTGGCTGAGGACACCTGCCCCTTCCCGTGCACTGTACCTGTCAGTCCTCAGTCTGTGCACGTTTCTCGCTGGGTTATTTTCTGGGCATTTGGCTGCGCCGGTTTTCCTTTCCCTCACATTGCTCATACATCTCAGTCCCCCCCACCGCCGCTGTGGCTGGGCACCTTCGTTAGCAGTGGGAGCAGGTGCAGCAGGCACCGTGTGACACACGTCTCTGGAAGGAGCGGCAAAGCACTGCCTCCAACTGGAGTTCAGCCTCTGAATAGGTGATAGAACCGTAAGCCCCAGTTTCTTCTCATCAGCAAAGCGAAGAGGCGAGATTACTTAGGAGAGATTCCTGTGCTTTGCCCCGCAGTCGGCAGCCAGCCAGTGAGGGTGGCCCCCTGGGAAAACTTGTTTTTTTTTTCTTTCTGATGTTCATTTAGGTGAATGTTCTCAGCACTAACTGATTAATAGTGTACTTCCCTGCCATCCCTTA
Source organism: Dinomys branickii (assembly GCA_004027595.1). Lineage (NCBI taxonomy): Eukaryota > Metazoa > Chordata > Mammalia > Rodentia > Dinomyidae > Dinomys > Dinomys branickii. Next base: position 27,199 of record PVLD010009776.1, on the reverse strand, counting down.
AAATTCATTGAAGTTTGCCCTAAATGATTTCCAGTGACTTGTAGATCCCACATTTCCTCAACTCTTGCCTTATTCTCCAATTCAAAGGAAATTACTTAATTCCATATAAATGTAAATGTCGTTAACACCCACAAGGCAAAAAGGAACTTGGATTAGTAGCGGCTCATTTTTATTAATTTATTTAGCAGTTGTCTCCCCAGCTCTGCTCTGGACCAGCGTGGTGCCGGGTGTGCGGCCTGCGTGGGGGGCAGTGTTGCGGAGGGACACAGAGGCTCATTTCTCCCCCGTGAGCCGCATGGGCCTGCTGTGAATTAGCCGACGGCCCTTTCTGGATGCATTAAGACTTTACTGGCCTGACGTGTTATCCCTTTGACCCTCACTGTTGTTGACATTTGTAAGGACAGTGTCGTTATCTGAGGCAGCCTTTTCAAAATCAAGACCTATTATTCTAAATTTTAAGCAGTCATTCAAGTCTGCATTGCATGAATGCATTTTAATAAACCAAGCTTTGTAGTTCTTATAGTTCTGTTTTATCCTCTACAGATACATTTTTTTTGTAGTGTTTATTCTAGTAGGGAATAAACTTCTTGTTTCAAGAATGGGAATATAACTAGATGTAGTGACACATGTCTATAATCCCAGGATTCTGGGAGACTAAGGTCGTAGGATCAAAGATTTGAATCCCAGCTGGGGAACTTAGAGAAACCCCATCTCAAATATTTAAAAAGGGCTTGGGGATATGTAGCTCAGTGCGGAGGCCCTGGATTCAATCCCTAGTACCAAAAGAAGTGGGGGAGCTGAGGAGGTATCTCAATGGTAGAGTATTTACATAGTATGCACAAGTCCCTGGAGTCAATCCTCAGGACCACCAGAAATAAAAACGAAGGAAGGAAGGAAGAGAGAAAAGGAAGGAAGGAGGAAGGGAGGGAGGAAGGAAGGAAAGAAAGGAAAAGAAAAGAGAAAAAGAAAGACACTGAACTATCAAGAAAGATCAGGTACAGGTCCCTGATGCCTACTCTGCGTACCTCAGGTCTGAACTGCCCCACTGATCTTTAAGGGATGAAAAGTTCTAAAACTTTGGAAATAATTTGTCTCCCCATACTAAGACAATGTACTTGTTAGCAGTCTGAGGCATTCTGAATGTGAGCATGAAAATCTACATATACTATTATCAGAGATCTCATGGATGACTTTTTTTTTTTTTTTAACCGTACCAGAAATCAAACCAATGGGCAGTCTGCCACGGAGCTGTATCCCTACCCTTTTTATGTTTTATTTTTGAGGCAGGGTCTCACTGAGTGGCCCAGGCTGGCCTCAGACTTGCCATCCTCCTGCCTTAGCTTCCCAATTTGCTGAGTTCACAGGCATGTGCCACCACACTCAGTTTCTAAATTTTCAAATAAATGCTTACCTATGGGACTACATTATAGCAAATAATTAGTATACTCCAAAATTTATCACAGATATGAAAAGTAATAAGATATATGCAACTTTTTAATATTTTGCTTCTCAAGCTCTTAAATTTGTGAGATATTTTACTTCCTTTTAAAAGAAAACCGAAATCTTGGTTTTTATTTTTCTAAATTTCCATTCCATCATTATTCCCTCAATAAAATTCATTACCTTAAAAAAAAAATCAGAGAGCCGGATGTGGTGGCGCACACCTGTAATCCCAGCACTTGGGAAGCTGAGGCAGAAGGATCATTGTGAGTTCGAGGCCAGCCTGGGCTACAAAGTGAGCTCAAGGCCAGCCTAAACTGTATAACAAGACCCAGTCTCAAAAAGACCAAAAAAAAAAAATCTGAATTGGGAATGGTGGTCTGTACCTGTAATCTCTAGCATTTGGAGGGCTGAGGCGGAAGAATTTCCAATCTGAGGCCAGCCTGGGCTACACCGCAAAATCTTGTCTCATAAAATAACAACAAAGTCAAAAAAATCCTTGGCTAGCTGGTGATCGTGTAGACAAATTTTAAAACTTTTCATTGTCATGATTTTGTATATACAATAAATGAAAATTTTAAAAAGCTCAGGACATTGAGGTAAACTCACAAGTGAGGGAAAATTCTAAAGCCCCTGATGTCATAGGAGCTCTCGGCCGAAGCTCCTGAAGGTCTGGCTCTCCTCTCCTCCGCCCTAGGCACTGTGGTCGGTGTGGATGAGAGCACTGCTTTCTCCTGGCCTGTGTGTGACCAGTGCGGCAACGGGCGACTGGAACAAAGGCTGGAAGACAGGTAAGGCTGGCCCAGCGCCCCAGGGCTCCGACCAGCAGAAGGCAGCCCAGCCCCGGGGCCACAGCCCTGCTGCCTCTGCTGGCTTCCCCAGGAGCCAGCCCCAGCTGAACTGCAGGAAGAAGCCGCGAGGCCGAGGGGTTTCCTAACAGGGAGTTCTGCTGTCTCGCCGCACCTCCTGGGTTTTTGCCCTCGGCTTCTTTATTATCAGGGGAAAAAAGAAAAGGAGGCCATGTGAATAAGCAAGACACATGTGTGCCTGCACAGCGTTCCCTTTGCGGTGGCAGACTTCAGAGATCAGGGAGCAGCTACTACCCAGCCTCTCCCACAGCCCCCCTCCCCCAGGTCGCAGTGGGGGCTGCGTGTCTGTGCGGTCTGTCCCCTTGGCCTTAGCTCCCTGCCCTCCCAGATAGACTTTGTCTCGTGACAGAAGGAAGGAGCATGCTCATTGTTGGCCTGCTTCTCTTTAGTATCTTCCCTCTGTTTCAGTACTGGGAATTGAACCAGGGCCTTTACACTGAGCTACATCTCTCAGCCCACCCCCTTTTATTTTTTATTTTGAAACAAAATCTTGCTAAATCACTAAGTTGCCATGTAAGTCACAAACTTGTGATCCTCCTGCTTCAGCCTGCCTCAGCCGGGGTTGCAGGTGTGTACCAGCATATCCCGCTGACTTACTCAGAAGTAAGCAACAAGTGTCCTCTTGATGCCTTTGAGGTAGTGGCCTTATGTACACTCAAGTCATCACTGACCGGTGTGGAGAGACCAGGGTGTGTGGGTCCAGTGGGAAGCAGCATGGGAGCAAAGACCTGGTGGCTAAGCGCAGATCCCGAGCTCCCAGAGGGCCTTGCTTCACTTCCTGGGAGGCTTGCCCCACCTAACATCTTAATGGCACATACCTCTGACTGCCCAGGGTCCCCAGTACAGCCTCCCATTTCTGCTGCCTAAGCCAGCGTTCATCCTTCATACAAGCCCAGTCCTTGGCTGGTCTCAGGAATCTGGTGTCTGCTGCACCAGATCTCCTCTGAGGCATGGCCCCTGTTGCTTCTCTTCCCTGTGCATCTCCACACACTAGAGGCGCCTTTTCCTGTGGGGACTGTTCCCGGGTGGTCACATCTCCTGTTCTCAAGAGGCACCTGCAGGTCTTTCTGGACTGCCCCGCAAGGCCCCAGTGCACCGTGAAGGTCAAGGTAGGAGGCAGGGCACATGTGTGGTCTTCCTGTGTGGGACTCTCAGGTGGACCAGAGCTCCTAGGAGCACCTCTGGAAAGGGGGGCAAGGGTTGTGTGAACACACTATCTGTTTATTTAAGACTCTAAGACTGAAGCTCTGATGAAGAGATAGGAAGTTTAGGTTTCACTTGTTAGACTTTCAGGCCTAGAGTTGTTTTAGCAGGAGCAGTTACTGCACTGGTGAGGTTTGACCCAGCCCCATTTCCCTGTTATTGCAGCTGTTGCAGAGCAGTATTTCTTCACTGCTGAGGTCTGCCGCCTGCGAGGATGGGGTAAGTGGGGGGGGGGGGGGCAGCCAGGTGTGCATTCCCCTCCTGACCCCGAAGGAGCCCCTCTGCCATGGATGTTCAGTTACAGCAAACCCCACTGTAAAGTGCTGTGGCACTCACATAGTGAAGCAAGGGTACAAATGCCCACTTAGGTTGGCGAGAGCCTTTCCTCTTTACAAACCTTGAGGTGGATACAGGAAGATGGTTCCTGTGGCTTTGATTATGGGAGCACAGCCTGGAGACCAGAGCCCCCGCCAGGGATTCACAGTCATGGGACAGAATTGCCTGAGGTATATTTCAGTGTTTGGTTCCTGGGTCTTCCAGACCCTGTGTGATTGCAAACGTTGCTACGATTCCTCACGACTCATTTGCCTGCCTCAAGAGTTACTGCAGTAAAGCTGGGTAAGGCTCGTGTGCTCCTCTGAGAACAGATACTGAAGTATTTAATTTATGGGCCAAAAACAGTTTCGGCATTATGAATTCCTTCATAATGGGACCTCTGTCCTTACAATGCCACCTATCTTGTCAGAGCCATTTAAAAGCATTACAGGTAGCTCGAAGTACTAAATTACTAAACCCAGAGAAGGGTAGCAGGACCCCAAGCACTGCGGTGGGGCTATCAGAGCAGGAGCCCAGGGTGATCAGCATCTGAAACGGGGCCCACGTCCCAGGAGCTGACTTGGGCCAGCCGCCCGGGACATGGGGACAGTAGGGCTGATCATCCCTCGAACAGCTTAGACCCATCGAACAGGAGTCTTTCTAATGGTCCTCGTGGCCATGCTCCAGCTCTCATTCCAGCCAGAAGGTGTGGTGACTCCATCCACTCTGCAGGCCCCTCCCCGAAGCCCCCCCACCCCCGCAGCCCTGGCGGCCCTGCCCCAGCCCTGCATTCAGTGAGCAGCAGCCCTGCAGTACAGAGCAGCAGTTGGCCCTCTTTCATGTAGGCCAGAGCTATCGGAGTTTGGATTAAATTGGAATGTGGATAAATCATGGGCAGAATCTTTGAGGATCACTGGCTTAAGCCACAGTTCTCAGCCCTGGCTTCACAGCAGCATCACTTGCAGAGCTCTGAAGAGAGTTTCTGTGCCTGTAAGATTAAGCCCACCAGCTCTAAAGCTCTTGGTGACCAGTGCTCCAGCTTGAAGCCTTCGTCTGAAGTGCCTGCCACCACTGCACAAGTAGGGACTGATGCACAGCAGACCAGGCTGCAGGAGGGTGATGCGCAAGTGTTTCCTGATTGTGCAAAAGTCAGCAATCACCATGAGTTAAGCCCCAAGCTCACCACCCTTCTCATATGTGTCCCTGTTCAGGCTGCCCACCGTCCCGCGGGGGGGTCCACCTTCTGTAGTTAGGGAGCACAAGGCTCACCACGGGTAGCTCACACAGGCAGAGTTGTTAGCCCCGCAGAGGTCAGCAGCTGGCAGAGTCGGCCAGCCCAGGTGGGACTCGTGATCGGACTTCGAGAAGCTTCCATGTTGAGTAGGTGATGAGACAGCCATGCCTGTTGGCTGATTCCTTGGCTGCTGCCTTTTGGCCACTCAAGGTTCATAAGTTGGAGGTTTCTAAGGTGGGTGATGGGTTGGGCAAATGCTACAGATGGTAGGTCAGGGATTTCAGGGAACAGATCTCTCGAGAATGTTGAGGAAAAGCACTGGAAACTCTCCTGCCTGAGAACTCATAACAAACTCAAACCCAACACCTAAGTTGGGCATAGTGCCACATGCCTGTAATCCCAGCACTCAGGCGGCTGAGGCAGGAGGATTGCTGTGACTTCGAGGCCAGACTGGGCTATGTAGTGAGTCCAAGATCAGTCTGCACTGCATAGGGAAACCCTGTCTCAGAAAAACCAAAAAAATAAATCCCACACCAAAACAAACTAAAACCAAGGACCCTTTGGTGTGGCACACAGCTCAGCCACTGATCCAGCTGTGCAGTCTCTGGCTGAGAGCTGGGCACTGCAGGCTGGTGACCCTCTGGCTCACTTCAGGCTCCCAGGAAGGCAGCCTGGTGCTTCCTCCAGGAAGCCTGCAGTGATAGACAGTGCTGTGCATTGCCTGCTGATCCCAGCCAGCATTGAGAGACCTGGAGACCAGAAAACCCTAGCAGAGATCTCCCCACCTCCCTTTTGTTTCCTACTGGCTGAGATGCCTCGTTCCTCTCACACATCTAACTCATCAACTAGAATGTTACCCTAGGTAAAGCTCTGCTTATGGAGAGCTCAAGAGGAGGTGTATATATCATGTGAGTGTGTGTGTGTGTGTGCGCACGTGCATACGTGTATGTGTTGTGTGAAGGGGCGTAGTGTGTCACAGCCCCAGGGGTCATCTCTGCAAGTGCTCTGCTCCCAGAGCCCACCCTAACGGACTAAGGGCACATTCCAAACCTAGAGGTGCACATTTTAGGAAGCACCTTAGGCTCCCCATCGGTTCCTGCCGTGGCTAATGAGGTCTTTGCATCTAACTAGAAAAGGAGCTGAGAGAAGCTTGTGTGCAGACATAAAGAGCAGTATACCAGTCTAGATGATGTGAAAATGCACATTTTGGAGGTGAGAATGCACATTTACCAAAATCCAAAACAATCAAATCAGGGCTTCCCACAAGAACCATTCCCTGGAGCAAACACTGTTTCCAGTAGTGTATGTGAGCATCGAGTGTTGTGCTTTCGCTCTTAGGTTGTCAAGCTGAAGAAGAAGCAATAAGAGGAATGGCCATCATTCCTGTCATTTCTCAATGGTAACATTATAGTAATAGGGAATTTAGAGTTTGTGCCTTTTAGGAAAAAAATTGAGGGATTGTATATACTGTGGCTTTACGATAGAGACACGTTTCATATATACCCACATACATGTTCATATCCACAGTGCATGTGCATTTGCTGGCACAGTTTTTGTAACCTCACCTTAATTTTCCCCAGATATGAAAGATGTATAATTTAAACTCCATTCATAAGAGATGGAGCCAAACCTAACACTGTAAGTAAATTTTTCCCCCCAATACTGGGAATTGAAACTAGAATCTTTGCACTGGGTTGTATCTCTAGCCTGTTTATTTTTAAATCTTGAAACAGGGTCTCACTAAAGTGCTCACTAATTTGCTCACTAAATTGCCCAGGATGAGTTTGAACTTGTAATCCTGTGGCCTCAGCCTCCTGCCTCAGCCTCCCACAAGAATGTGCCGTCACACCTGGCTTGGAAAAACAAATTGTTTTTAATACTGTTTTTGAAGTTCTGTCCTTGTAACTCAGAGTAGCATAGGAGGGCCTAGGCCAAATCTTCATACTCACACAATAGACAAGGCTAGCTAAAAGAGTAAGAGACACCAAAGAAGCACAGCTTTCCTTCCTCCCTGCAGTGAACGGTGACCCCTCCTTCTACAGAGCAGTACCCCCTCCAGACCTGCACTGTCGAGGCTGCCCTGGTCTCTCCCATCTCTTCAGTGCCAGGCAGTGGCTCACGATAAACCCATAATGAGCAAATGAGCAGCCGTGGACTCACCATGCTGACCGCACGTGAGCATGCAGGAAGGTCCTCCGCCACTGTGCACTTCTTCTCTTCCCACGTGGCCAGCAACTCTCACACCCAACTTCTCCACCAAGCCGCCCTTTTAAGATTTTTTTTTTTTAACCAAAGAAGCCAGAAATCCTACAAATCGTAGTAAGGAGGCTAGGTGTGTCACACCTGGCCTGTATAACAGGTGGGACGGTGACACAGTTTAACAGGTGAGAAAGTGAGCTCGCATCAGTCACGCTCATGTCCCGGGTAGTTACCACCACAGAACAAATCATCTCAGACCTGAGTGGCTTCAACATTTATCTGCACATGGACCTGCAGTTCAGTCAGGACTCCGGCAGGCTGCCCATCTGTGCTCCACGGGACATCAGTCGGTGCTCCGAGGGAGGGCCAAGCTCAGCACCGCTCCATGCCGTCACTGGCCAAGGCCTCTGGACTCGCTCGTGGCCCATGCCTGAGTGCTGAGAGCCACGCAGGACCCTGGCATCTTTCCTAACCAAGCTTTGGGCAGTATTTGAGTCTCTGCTGCTGCACCTTGTTCTGCAAGAGTTAATCGCTGCAGCCAGCCCAGACTCAGGGTGAGGGCAGTGAGGCCCCGTTTGATGGGAAGGGCACAAGGAGTCCTGGACTGCTACGGCCCCATCTTCTGGCTTCTCCAGCTGCTGTGTCCTTGGGCGTGACCCCTTAGTGACAGAAGGGAGGAGCACTAACGTATACTGCGCAGGATGTTGTGGAGGTTCGTGTAGCGTCTCCGCACCTTGCTGAGCATCAGTCTCCCAGGAGGCCAGAGCTGTCATTTATCCCCAGCTCTGAGTTCTTTCTTTCAGACCCCACCCTCCAACACAAATGCTCCCCCATGTAATGTACAGAGGCCACATCAGAGGGCAGCCTTGGCAGGGGCGGGAACCCTGGCCGAGAAGTACCTATCTTCTCATCTAGAGGTGAGACTTGCGGAGATTAAGAAGCAGCTTAGTCTTATTACCACAACACAGAGGCATTTAGCCCAGTCCAACTCGAGAACAAATGGGATCCTACTGAAGGGGGAAGTTTGGGGTGAACTACCAGGAAATCCTTTGACCGGAAGTATTGCTAGATTGGAGAAGTGTCCAAAAGGAAGTGGGAGACAGCTGTGAGCCACACGCCCGGCCCCAGCCTGCCCAGTGGGGGACAGGCAGATCCTTTGCACGTCTCGTGCCCTAGTTCCTTTACTAGATCAGCTCATCGTGGCATCCACTAAAACACTGATATTTTACATGATACTTACATAAAAAGAATGGAGTTATCAGAATGTAGGGTTTCTTTCATTTGCCCTAGTAAAGGGGGCTTTTATAGGCAGCACTTTACCCCCCCCAAAAAAAACCCTCCCCATCTGAGCAGGGAAGGTCAAAGTGCAGGGAAAGGGCCTCTGCTCCAGCCTGTCCCGTTCTGCTGCAGGGAACAGAATGTCCAGGGCTGACTTTATTTGCTTTAACCAGCATGCCTTTATCACTGCAGAGCTATGAAGTGAAGAGTGTCCTCGGAAAGGAGGTGGGGTTGTTAAGTTGTTTTGTCCAGTCCATCACCACCCACCCAGCCAGCTGCATTGGATTGGAGGAAATCGAGCTTCTGAGCGCAGAAGCAGCTCTGGAGGAACGCCCGCCCTGGCCGGCAGATCTGTGAACTTTGCGAGGGCGAGGGTGGGGGCTGTGGGGTAGTTATTTGTTAACTATGGACAGAGCAAATAGATTTTATGATCTTAAAATAAACGTTTGAACTTTCCTGGGGCAAATTTAAGACAGTTTTGTAAATTCTAAATTAAAATATCTTTTCTATTTCTTCATTACGTTTAAATTGAAGAACATATTTGAAAAGGTCAAGTCAACCCAGGATCTTTATTTTGTATTTATCTTGGGCAGTAATACCAATCTGTCTGAAAGAATTATGTTGTACAGTTGTAGCTTTAAAGTATTTAATTTTTTACCATGATTCATCTTTTCGTTATAGTATTTGTTTTAACCCCTCATCCCAAGAATACTCTGGAAAACTTAAAATCTTATGTCCCATATTGTGGTATGCTACAATAAATAAATGTCTAAGCTAAGCATTATGCATTTCAGTGTTTTTGGGAAAATGTTCTGGAAAACTATGTCAAAGGTAAAACTGTTGCCCATAAAGTGTGCAAACTTTAACCAGTGTGATGACAGCTTTAATAAGTAGATACATGTCGCTCTGTTCTCCCACAGGCCTGTGGGATGGTTCCAGGGAGTGCACACGAAACAAAGATTACACAGACTTAGCAGTCAGTTATCATTTGCTTTGCTGGCACAGATTTAAGTTACCAATGAATTATTTTTGAACACCGAGTATTTTGTTTTCTTCCTTATAGCAATACAGTGAGAGCCATGGTTAATCACTTGCATAACACACACTTAGCCGCCAAGACTCAGAAAAGGTGCCCATCACCCAGTTTTCTTAAGGAAAAGGAAAGTGCCTTTGGGTGAAGCCTAGAAACACTCCTGCTGGTGAGACAGCCAGTTTGAAGTGGCTCTGGGCTGTCCTTTCACCTAGTACAGGGCACCTGGAAAATCTACTCCATCTTGTCCAAGAGGCAGAAAAGTGAAAGCAGACTCCCAGTAGAGCCTGACCCAACTAAGACAGGGTTCTGGGTCACTCAGGCTGCGCTCTGCCCTCACACTCCCCCACCAAGCAGCCACCTAAGGTCGGGGTGCTCCTGGGTGTCCTCAGCAGGATCCCCAACTAAGTGCACCGCATCTGCATGCTCTGCGGGGAGCACCTTTGGCTTAAAGCTGCTAGAGTAACTAAGTGTGCCCAGTTGGGCTTCACCGACCTTCCCAAGCCACGCAGCGCATGTGGAGGTGGCCCTGGCAAGCTTCAAGAGCAAGCGGGCCTCGTCCCGGATGGCTCCCTCCCGGGCGCACACCTGTCCGCTGGTCGCCGCCGCTGCCGCCGCCAGGTCCCGGGACGCGCGCTTCCCAGGCGGGTGTGCGGCGCTCGCTGCGAACACAGGAAGCAGGCGCGAGTTTAAATGCTTTATTCTTACAAATATTGTAAAAATTAATATAAAAAAGTGAGCATGCTCAGTCTTTTAAAAACCTTTTATCTGCAATACAAAGAGTTTGTCTGGAAAGTCTTTTTACAAATGTACCTTAGCTGCATCGATAGGAGTAAAATGTAGAAAAAGCTACCATTATAAAAATAATTTAAGGGAAAATAAACACGTATAGCTTCTCTCGCGGTCCAGAGGCAGCAAGTCCAGGCTGTAGCTTCCTTTCGCTCACTCCTCCCAAAGAAATCGCAGCCGGCGCGGCGCCCCGCGCCCCGGGCCGTCGGGCTGAGGTATCGGTCGTTGCTGAGTCTCTCCCGCCCGGCCGCGCGTTACCGGCAGTCGGCGGCGCCGGCGGGGGGCAGGAAGGGCGGGCTGGGCAGCTGTTTGAAGAACTGCCGGAGGCCGGCCAGGTCCCTCGTGAGCTGCTCCACGCGCTGGTGCAGCTTCTCGTTCTCGGCCGACAGCTCCACCAGCTTCTGCTGCATCTCCTGGTTGCGCCGCTTGGCTTTGTCGCGGCTCTTGCGCACGGCGATGTTGTTGCGCTCGCGCCGCTGCCGGTACTCGGGGCTGCCGCGGTCCGGGCCCCTCTTGCCGGAGCCCTTCTCTCGCGCAGGGCCGGACGCGGGGCTCGGCCCGGGGCTGCTCCGCGGCGGCTCCGGAGACGTGGGCGGTGTGGGTTGCGAGGCGGCCGCCAGGCTCACCACGGTCTGCGCGCACGCGGCCACCTGCGCGGGCAGCAGCGAGCCGGGCGCGTCGCTGTCGCCCCAGTCTGGCTCGCGCTTGAGCGGGCGCGGGACGGCGGGGCCGGGGTGTCGCGCGGGGCCGCCAGGAAGCAGCTCCAGGCCGCCCGCGCCGCCCGCCTTGTGGTTGCTGTTGAAGAGGTCGGCGAAGAGCTCGTCGTGGCACAGCTCCAGCGTGGGCACGGCGGCAATGGAGTCGATGTACGCGCTGAAGTCGATGGCGCTCTCGTCGTCGTACATGGCAGGGCCGCTCGCGCCGGGCTCCCCCGGGCCCCCGGGCTCAGTCCCCCGGCCCGGCTTGCACGCCCGGCCGAGCTCGTAGAAGGGCGCGGGCTCCGCGGGCCAGGGCGCGCCGCGCGCGGGGCCGTCCAGGCTGAAGAGCGCGGCGCTCATGGCGTCGGGCCGGGCTCTGCGTCCGAGTGCGGCTGTCACCTCGCCGGCCCGGCCCCGCAGCCTTTTCTAGCCCTGGCTGACGTGCACGCCCCGCCCCGCCCCGGCTCCTGCACCGCGGGGGCACCCCGAGGCCGCGGGGGGTGCGCCGGAGCCTCCCGCCCCTTCCCGGCGCGCCCCGCTCCCCGCGGCCCGGACCACCCCCGCGGCGCGTGAGCACGGCGCGCGGCCCGCCCCCGGCCCCGGCCGGCCCGCGCTGCTGGGAACGGCCCTCCCCTGCCCGCTCGCGGCCGTCCCTCCTTCCTGTTTGTGGCGCTTGGAGCGTCCTCGTTCCTCTGAGCTGGGAACGAAATCAAAACCAGGACTCGGCGTCCCGGGCGCCTCCCTTCGCCAGAGAAGAGCGCGAGCGGGAGGGCGGGGCTGCCCGGGCCTGGCGCCGCGGCCGGGACGCGGCACGGCGGGGCCGGCTCGCAGCAGTGACCCGCGGCCGGTCGTGGGCCCGCACTCCGCCCCGCAGCCGGCGCGGCGGCCCTGACCCGCCTGCCGGGGCCTTCGAGCGAAGCCGCGCGCTCGTCCCGCGTGGGGCCGGGGCAGGCGCGCCCTCCCCGCGCGGAGAGGAGCCGGACAGCGGCGGTCTGCACGCCGACGGCCACCCCGACGCGGCCCGGCCTGAAGCCCCCGGCCCCGCAGCTCCGCGAGCTCCGGCCGGTGCGCGGGCTGCGCCCCCTGGTGGCGGCGTCTGGCTTTACACCTTCCTAGTTCAGGCTCCGTTCCCGGCTGTATATTCCAAAGAGGCGCTCTGGAACTGGAGGCGGTTGGTTCTTTCTCAGAAGGAAGCTGTTTTGCACCGGTAGCTGCAGGGTAGTAACGGCGAGGGCAGGTGTAAAGTGAACACCGGAGAAAACGTAAGGGCGGGGCGCGGTGGCAGGGCCAGGAGTCTCCGAGGCCGGCCTGGGCCACGCAGCGGGACCCGCAAAGCAGAACCCAGCAAAGTCGCAGCAAGGACGGGCGTCGTTCGCTAGGTTTCCCGCGAACCGGGGGACCTCTGCAGTCACGGGCATGTTTTAAATCTGTCCCGCCTCAGACCCGGCTCCGTCCCGCAGGTCCTCCCTTAGCTTCTCGGGGTGGCTCAGCAGCCGCCCAGCGCGGTCCCTGCGGTCGCGTCCTCCCGGGGATGCTGATGTTGGTTACACGTAACCAACCCCTGCGGAGCACGAGGCCCGGGAGCGCGCGCAGCGGGCTTGGGCGCAGTCCGAGAAAGGGCCGAGGGCAGTGGCGTCCGACTCCTGCGTGTGAGCGTGTATGTTACTGGGAATTGAAACCAGGGGCTTCACACTCCCTCTCTTCCCCGCTCTCTCTCCCCCTCCTTTTCCGACAGGGTCTCTAAATTGCCCGGGCAGGACTTGATCCTCGCAGTGCGGGGATTATACATGTGGTTCTGCATCGCTTAAAAAGCCGCGCACGCACTAGTAAGGCTGTTTGTACCCGGTGAGGGAACATGACATGGTTTTTAGGGAATTAACCGTACCCTCCACGAGACCATCGAGAGGCTATTTTCAATTAGATGAGCGCTGTTTATTTATGACAAGAGTCCAGTTGTTGTAATACGTCTGTTTATTAAAACTAAGTTCACAGTGATGACATGGACGCGCTTAGGCAGGTCCGTCGCAGCTGGGCTCGGAAGGCGGTCAGGCGCCCTGCGCCGGGCTGACTTCGGGAGGCCTCGCGGACCGGCCTGGACACCGGGCAGGGGCGGAGGCAGGAAGCGCCCCGGGTTGCGGGGTCCCTGGGGCGGGACGCGCCGGGGCCTGTTCGCTGCTGCTTCGCGCGCTCTCAGCTCCGGAGCAGAGTGGCCACGGCGCCGTGTTTGGGGACTCCACGGGCACACTTCAGCCCTCATCCGCGCGCCGTTCCCTCTAAATCAAATGTGAAGTGCTTTTGCGGAGTTCTAACTGAATTTAAATATGAACAGAAGTTTCCAGAAAGGGTAAACTTTGTTGACTTTAGCGCCCTCTTATGAGCGTCGTTCCCAACGATCAGAAGAGATTGTTTGCCTCCTGCCTTGGGGCGGAAGGCATTCTAACTGGGCCTCATTTTTCTGTGTTCTGTGTCATGATAGCCGTGTATGTACACGAAACATGTATTTCCAAGAATGCGGACTTTTCAGGATAAGTCCCCCAATATCTGTGTTTGGAAAAGGGGGACAAGGTCCGAAAGGGTAAAACCAGGGGGTGTTTGGGCCACTCATCCCTCAGGTTGTTAGAGCCTGTGTTTTATTAAGCACGGGTGATGGACAGAAATTTCTGCATGCACGTTCGCCTCCTGCATGTAAGGGACCGAACCTCCAAACTGCTAAGTAGGGCTGAGGACGGGTATTTGATCCTGTGGGTTGGGAGCCCCAAATGCCGTTTACTTGCTTATATCTTCTTTTTAACACATGCATGAGACTCACAGATTATTAAAACCAATGCTTGAAAGAGATTAAATTGAAAGTACTTAAATAGATTCAAAGAAAGTAAACGTGCAAAACAGAAATTTTAAGAATTTGAAGGAACATCAGCAAAGTTGGCAGAGAGAAATTCAGGTCTCCACCCTCCACATGAATAATCCTAAAAGCTCTCAGAAGCACCTTTTGTGGAACTCTACAATCTTGCAACAAGACGTAATGAAGACGTAATGAAGAAATTGCTCAGAGCCAGGCACGGCAGCGCACACCTGTAATCCCAGCACTCAAAGGCTGAGGCAGGAGGATCACTGCAGGTTTGAGGCTGGCCTGGGCTACACGATGAGTTCAAAGCCAATCTGACTACAGAGCAAGACCCTATCTCACAAATGAAAGAAAAGAAGTGGTAACTGCTGTGCCGCTGTAAATCACCTGCTTGCCACCCTCCGTTCTCCAGATGGCTGGTGGCAGTTAGGGGCAGTATGAGCTCAGAACAAGTCGCTAGCGCCGGAGGGAACATGGCAGATTTGCTCTGCAAGATCCACTGGCTCCCACTTTTTCTTGCCCAGGGGCTCTTGGTGACGTTTGAGCTTTGACTGAAAGCAGGTAAGAGCAAAGGTGCTGGCTGCAGCAGTCTGACAGGCAGTAGAAAGATGAAACAGTGGAAGGAAGAGGTCAGGAAAGGAAGTGCAGGGAATATGGGATGCTAAAGGCTCCGGGGCTGGGGATGTAGTTCTGAGGTGAATCATTTATCTAACACAAGGAATCCCAGTGCCAGAGGCTCAATCCCCAGCACTGACTGCCAAAAAAAAGATGAAATAAGATTATTTTTTATTGTTCATTACTTTTTTAAAAAAGTTTCTGCACTTACCAGAGGATCAAGAAGGTGGCGGCATGCTCAGAGAGGCCCCAAGAAGACCCTAGAACCCTCACTTGCAGCTGACCTTTAGCTGCGATCCTTCAGAAGAGACAGCTAAAACAGAATTATATGCAGCCTAAGTGTTGAAAGGGTCCCTAACACGTGCACAGCACAATTTGTAAAGCCTAGGAGAGTGTTTTCCTCTCTCCTTTCCATGGTGGGAGCGGATTTTGGCATTTAAGGAAACTCCTAAAACAGCAGCTGACCACTAGTCCAGTGGAACAGCCTTCAGTGGCCACACACACGCGGGTAATGCAGGCTTTGCAAAAGTAGTTGCAGAAGGTCACCAAAGAAATAGCAGCCTACAACAATCACCAGCAGCAAACTCTTGAGGTGTAAGACCTGACTGAGAGTTACTGCATTCTGCTGGGTGGGCATGGTGGCGCACGCCTGTAATCCCAGCACTCAGGAGACCGAGGCAGGAGGATCCTTGCAAGTTCGACCAGCCTGGGCTACAAAGTGAGCTCAAGGCCAACCTGAACTGCATAGAAACTCTTCCTCAAAAAGACCGGAAAAAAAAAAAGAAAAGAAAAAGTTACTGCATTCTAGTACTTAAGATGCCTAGTGTTTGAGAAAATTTATGAGGCCAGAAAAAAGAAAAAGCCGGCCATGGGAAGCTGAGGCAGGAGGATCAAGATAAGTTGGGCCAGCCTGGGCTACATAGTTCAAGGGCGGACTGGGACCCTGTCTCAACAAAACAACAACAGATGAGGGAAAAGCAAACTTGAATATAACACAATTGAAGTCATGCAGTCAGGAAAAACAAATAGAAGAAAAAATGCATGGCCCCTAAGAGTCCGTGGGACCCCGAGAGGTGGGCCCACGAGTGCCTAATGAGATTACTGGGTGGAGGAGACGAAGAGGGGGCAGAAAGAGCACGGAGAGGGGCTGCAGCCTGTGAGCAGTTCCGGGGGCCGAGGGGAGGGATGAGTAGGAGGGGCATAGGGGATTTTTACAGCAGGGAAAATATTATGTGAGGCACTATGATGGTAGCTACATGGCCCTGTGCATTTATCTCACTTCATAAAATGCACATCACCCATGTAAACTTTCAGACTTTGCTAATGTGTGCTACGGCGAGTTCACCTTTAACAAATGCAATGCACAAAGGTTGTTGTTTGCGAGGGAGGCCGTGTGTGTGTGTGTGTGTGCGCACGTGTGTGTGTGCGCGCGTGTGTGTGTGCGCGTGTGCGTGCGTGCGTGCGTGTGTGTGAGTGTGCATGCGCGTGTGCGCGCGCTTGTGTGTGCGCATGTGTGCGTGCGTGCGTGTGAATGTGCGTGCGTGCGTGTGTGTGCGCGCGTGCGTGTGTGTGTGCGTGCGTGTGTGCGTGTGTGTGTGTGAGCGCGCGTGTTGGGGGCCTCTACAAACTCTCTGTACTTTTCATTCATCTTTTCT
Organism: Dinomys branickii; assembly: GCA_004027595.1. Taxonomy (NCBI): domain Eukaryota; kingdom Metazoa; phylum Chordata; class Mammalia; order Rodentia; family Dinomyidae; genus Dinomys; species Dinomys branickii. The sequence continues at coordinate 11,029 of PVLD010009776.1, read as the reverse complement.
CCCTGTGAATTTAAAGCTGCTCTAGGATGGGGATGTGCTGCAGTTGGTTGAGCATCTCTGCAGCATGATAAAAGCCCTCACTGGGGGAGGAAAAAAACTTTTTAAAAATGAGGTTTTATTTAAAAAAAAGCAAGGCCACAAATATACTCTGACACTCTGAGATTTAAATATGAAGGGAAATGGGGGAGTTTCTGGGCTATAGGTCACCAGTAGGGGACTTGCCCAGCAAGCAGGAGGCTCTGTTTTCCATCTACAGTAAAACAAAGCAAAACAAAACAGGAAGAGGAGGAGGAGGAGGAAAAGCAAACCTGTTTCCCCGAGTAAAATGCAAACAAGGTTAAGAAGCCACGACACTATATTTTTTCTCTAGTAGTTCTTCATCTTTCACATGTGTATTTTGCATTTAATAAGATTTTCTGAAATAAAGTTTTTTGTGTGTGATCTTTGGCAAATCATTTTATTTTTCTTTGCCTTTACCTTTTTTGGATTAAAAAAAATAAGGACCATAAAACAGGCCTCGTGGTGCATATCTGTAATCCCAGCACTCTGAGAGGCTGAGGCAGGAGGATTTGAAATTTGAGCCCAGCCTGGGCAACGTTGTGAAACCTTGCTTCAAAATCAAAAAAATTAAAAGGCTGGGGATGTAGCTCAGTGTTGAAGTGGACCTGCTTCCCACCCTTTTACCCCCCAAAAGAAGACTATGGGAAAAAATAGTGCATTAGCAAAACATTTTAAAAAACATGATGGTATTGGATGATGTCAGGAATAGAACAAGATATGACACTTGCAGAGGAAAAAACAGCAAAAATGATAGGAATTGTCTCCTAATCAGTTATGCAAATAGTAACAAAGGCGGGCATGGGTAGGTTACACAGTATCAACAAAATAGATTTAAGACTTAATACAAAAAAAGAAAAGAAGGAAATTTTATTAGAAAGGTGAACCCAAAGGACTGGTTGAGGGCTGGGATGTAGCTCAATGGCACAAGCGCCTGCCTGGCAAGTGCAAGGTCCTGAGTTCGATCCCCGGTACTGCAAAAAAACAAAACAAAAAAAGACAGGACTGGTTGAGCACATGCTTTGTATGCAGAAGGCCTTGGGTTCCATCCCTGGAATCAAAAAACATTACTGAAAGCAAAGAGGGTCTAACTAAGTGGAAAGAAGCCCACATTCAGGGGCTGGAAGACTTAACATGTTAAGGTGACAATACTGCCCAAAGTAATCTACAGATCTAGCACAATTCCTTTCAAAATCCTAACAGCCCTTTTTGCAAAAATAGAAAAGCTGACCCACAGATTTATGTGTAATTGTAGTGGGACCTGTGACAGCTAATCTTGATCTTCAGATTGCCTAGATTAAGAGATTCCTGGCATATTAATGAAGCACACTTCTAGATGTGTCTGTAGGGGACATTTCCAGGAATGACTGGTTTGTAGGCCAGCAAAGTGGGAAGACCTACCCTGATTGTGGGTGACACCATCCAATAGACTTGCAGTCCAGATGGGATGAAAAGGGAAGAAAGAGGAAGTCAGTCTAAATTTCTAACTTGAATAGTTATCTTTTGCTCTTGCCATGACCTGTGGAAGTCAGACTTCAGCTGATTCAGTCTTTTAATGTGGACCCACACAAGCAAATCACCAGGGATCCTCAAGATCTTTAGTCTCAGACTGGTGCTGCTTCTTTGATCCTTCTTGTCCTGGGGTCTGATCTTATTCTAAGGCTTCCAGCTCTTGGAATGAGCAGCTACTGGATCCTCTGCCTCTCCAACATGCAAGTGGCCATTATGGACTCCCTGCCTCTGGAAAAGAATTTGTGTACATTTTGTCCACGTTCTAAGACTTTATGAGGCTGAGTTTAAGGGCAACAGAAAAATTAATCTGATGCAGTAAATTTCAATGCAGCCCAATGTTCAGGCAGTGGCATGGGTATTGTTAGGTCCTTTAGCCAAGTTTATAAGAATCAGGAACAAAAAGCAGGTATAAAGATTTGGAAACTTTCAGTTTTTCCACCAGAAAAGAAGCACATATAAGGTTGAAGCCGAAGGGAGTGATTGCCGAAGAGATAAGCACTGTTAAAAAGTCACCAGGCATTTGAACCAGGACAAGGAAAAATCAGCAAAACCCCACCCATTGTAGCTTAAGGGTATAAAAGTATAACCTTTAAGTTGAGAAGGGAGGCCCTGGAACCCCTACTTGAGAAGGGTAACTTAGGAAATTGATTCCCTGGGATTTGTTTCACCAGTGCTCAGCCATTCAGGCATTCAGAAGCCACTGCAGCCATAGTCCAAGGGGCCCTGGATACTGCTGCTGGTGCTATCATCCATAGGATGCTGGCTGTTCAGGCATACATAAGGTAAGAGCTAAGGAGTCAGGAAGGCTTCCTCTCAGATTTTGTGTATGTGTGTATGGTACTGAGGGTTGAATCCAGTGCCTTTACAATGAGCTACATCTTAGGACCATTTTAAAATATACATATTTTATTAATTCACTCATAGACAGAGTCTTGTTTTGTAGACAAGGCTACCCTAGAACTCATTATGTAGCCCAGGCTCCCCTCAAAATCATGGCAATCCTCCTGCCTCAGCCTGCTAAGTTCTGGGATTATAGTCATGTACCATCATGCCTGGCCATATTTTTATTCTGAGACAGGGTTTCACTAAGTCACTAAGTTGCCCGTCTAGATGTGAGCTTGCAATATTACTGCCTCAGCATCCCAGAGTGCTGGGATTATAGGTGTAATCCTGGATTCCACTTGCTACTCTTCAAACTCTTTAATGAAATTGAAAGGGAAGCAACATTCCCAAAGTCATTCCTGGAAACAAACATTACCATGATAACAAAACCAGAGATGAACCCAACCAAAACAGAGAATGATAGCAAATCTCAATGATCATACATGCAAAAATCCTCAATAAGATATTGGGAAACAGAATGTGGCAAGATTATACACCATGACCAAGAGGAATTCACCCAGGGGTGCAGGGATGGTTCAACATACGCAAATCAATAAATGTATGGGCTGGGGATATAGCTCTGCAGCATAGTGTGTGCCTGGCAAACACAAAGTCCCAGTACCAAAATAATAAAAATAATAATAATAATAATAAATGTAATACACCACATTAACAAAACCAAAGACAAAAACCACATGATCATCTCAATAGATGAAACATCATTTGACATTTTCCCCATTCATGATAAAAAATACCCTACAGAAAATTGGTATATAAGGTCCTTCATAAAAGATAAAAGCCATCTATGACAAACCAATAGCCAACATCACATTAAATGGTCAAAAACTGAACGCTTTCACTTGAAAATCAGGAACAAAGGTGCCCAGTATGACCACTTCTGTGCAATATAGTTCTGGAAACATTAGCCAGAGCAATTAGACAAGAGAAAGAAATCAAATATGGATAGGAAAGGAGAAAGTTAAATTATCATTATATGCAGATGACATCATATTCTACATAAGACCCTCAAAGCTGCACCAAAAGACTTTTATATTTAATAAATTCAGCAGCATAGTAGGATACAAAGTCAACACTCAAAAATCAATAGCAGGGCTGGGGCTGTAGCTCAGCAGCACAGCGCCTTCTTCGTAAGTGCAAGGTCATGAGTTTGATTTCTGGTATCAAAAGAAAAAAAAATACCAAAAACCAATAGCATTCCTGCACACAAGTAACAAACTCATTGACAGAGAAATTAGGGAAACCAAAACTTTCACAATAGCATCAAGAAAAATGAAATGCTTAAATCATCAGTGTAACAAAGCCAGGCATGGTGGTGCATGCTTATAATCCCACCACTTGGGAGGCTGAAGCAGGAGGATCTCCATAAACTCAAGGCTAGCCTGGGCTACATAGTGAGTGCTAGGACAGCTTGAACTATGTACCAGGACCATGTCTCAGAAAACCAAACCAAACCAAACCAACAAACAAAAAAACCCTAAATAATCAATCTAACAAAAGAAGTAAGAGACCTATACATAGAAAACTATAGTATTATGGAAAAAGAGATTGAAGTGTAAATAATGGACCTGGTGGAGGACAGATGATGGTATGTAGGAGAAACATAATTCAGATAGGAAGGTAGGGCCTGGGAGTATAGCTCAGTGGAACAAGCACTAGCCTGGCAAGCATGAAGTCCTGAGTTCAATTCCCAGAATCCCCCACCCCAAGTACGAAGGGGGACAATGGAGGAGGGAAGGGAAAGAAAAGGAAGGGAAAAAGAACAAGAGGAAAAAAAGGAAACAGGGCTTGTGTGAATGGAGAGGGCAGGAGGGCTGGGGGGAGGGAGGGTAATGGGGAAAGAAGAAGAATTAGATATGTTATTACCTAAGATCAGTGTGATCGATATGACAGATACGTACTAGCAAAAAAGTTTTTTAAAGTTCCCATTCCAAAATGGAGGAGAGGTGAACAGAAAGGACCTCAACCAAAACAAAACCAAAAGCCAGTAGCACAAACGTTAAACTGTGCAGCTCCATGTCCAGCACCTGGGCCAGGCGGTGGTGTGATGTGAGCTGCAAAGGGCTTGTGTAGCCCTGTCCCTGTGGCCTTGCTGGTTGCAGCCCACATGGCTTCTCTGTTTCTTCTCTCACTGCCTGCATTCTTTTTGCAGCAATGTGCTGCGTTCCTAGCATTTCTAACCTCCTGGAGTTTCCCCTTCGCTTTCTCTTTTACAGTGTCGTGTATCACTCCCTCAGTGCCTGCTGGCAGAGTATGGCCTGGTCACACACTTTTGCCTTCTTCTACAATTTGGGTGGAAGACTCTGTGATCCCACAACTCTTATATTCTGCATGTCTAGCGTCATGTGGATGATTCTGGCTTCTATCATTAATTTGAACATTAGCTGAGTACACTTGGATCATGGTGAAGCCATGGGTGGTTCAGCTCTAGGAAGCACTTCTTTAAGAAGCTATGAATGAGCAGGGCACCATGGGGCTCTCCTTTCAAAGCAACATCTTTCAAAGATGTTTACCCTTTGACACCTTTGAGCCTTCGATGAGTGGGGTCTGACTATTCCCTGAGGTGCCTTCAGGATGTCACTTCCTATTGTCTTGATGCAGAGCAGTTGGCTTCTCTTCATTGACAGTCATCTCTCCTGTAACAGTGCTCTCTTTGGACCCAACTTTGCAGTCACTTCCTTTCTGTTGAAACTACAAAGGTTTTACATTTTCTAGTTCTACTTTCTGCTCCTGGTTCTTATTATAAATCTGCTTACTCATGCCATAGCCTATATTTTAAGCTGCCTTAAAATTTACTCTGCCTTCCCGCTGGGTGCGTTGGTGCACACCTGTAATCCCAGCACTCAGGAGGCTGAGGCAGGAGGATTGTTGCGAGTTCGAGACCAGCCTGGGCTACAAAGTGAGCTCAAAGCCAGCCTGAACTGCATAGCGAGTCCCTGTCTCAAAAAGACAAAAAAGGGCTGGGGATATAGCTCAGTGGAATAAGCGCTTGCCTAGCAAGTGCAGGGTCCTGAGTTCGATCCCCAGTACCGCAAAAAAAAAAAAAAAAGGAAAAAGGAAAAAGAAAGGCTGCTCAAAAAGACAAAAAATTTTTTTTTTCTCTGCCAGATTAATTAGTCTACCACCTTTAAGTTCATCCTCACACAAGGTCTCAGGACATGGACAAAGTATAATAACTTCTTAGCTAGCGTAAAACACGCACAGCCTCTAGTCCAGTTTCCAACTGAGTCCTTAAATACAACCTGAAACCTCGTGAACCTGGCTTTACTGTCCATATTCCTATAAGCATTTCAGTCTTCTGTGCTCTGGCAAGAATGTCTCATTAATCTCTGCTTGCTCTGCTTGCAGCCTAGTAAGGCTTCTCTAGCAGACATCTTCAAACTCCCCCTGCAAAAGAATTCTGAAGACCTCTCAACCACATGGTCAATAATAACTCCACTTCTCTTGTACCAATTTTCTTATTTTCCTATCACCAGGACAAGAAATAGTGGACCCCTGCAACTTCAGTGAGCAGATTGCTTAGCCTGTGGTTTTAGTGGGTTCAGTCCATGGTCAGTTAGTTCCAAGGCAGAAATGGCATGATGGAAGATGATGGCAGAGAAAAGCTGCTCCGTCCTTGACGGTCATGAACCAGAGATAAGGGAAGAGCCAGGGATAAGAATATACCCTTACACCTTTCCCACAGTGACGCATCCCCTTTAATCTGAGCTCTGAACATAAGACTTGTGGGGGCCATTTAAAATCTAAACTGTCACATACCCAATCAAAATAATCTTGGGGTGAGTGTGGCGGCGCACACCTGCATTCCCAGCTACTCAGGGGACTATCATAACAGGATTGCAAGTTCAAGACTAACATGAGCAATTTAGCAGACTGTATTGGAAATAAAAATAAAAAGGAATGAAGATGTAGTTCAGTGGTGAAGCAGTTGCCTAGCATACATGGAGCCCTGGATTTAGAACCACTAGAACCACAAAATAGTCTTGAAAAAGAATAACAACATTGGAGGAATTACACCTACCACAAATTATAGTAAACAATATACTATGGCTTTACCATAAGGAAAGATATGGAGCAATGGAATTGAACAGAGGGTCAAAAAACGAGTGTAGGTTTTAATCACTAATTGGTGTTCAATAATTGCGTTAATACCATCTAGTGAATAAAAAACACCGTTTTTGACAAATACTGCTGAGACAATGTGTCTACATTTTTTAAAAAGTAATTTAGAATCCTACATAATAGCACATGCAAAATTTTTAATTCAAAATGGATCAAAGATGTAAATCAAAGACATAAATAATAGGAAAAAAAAAAGAAAAAAAAAGAAATAAAAAAAGAAAAAAAAAAAAAAAAAAAAGACATAAATAATAGCTAAAACTATTCAACTTGGAAGAAAAGAGTTCTTTGTGAACTTCAATTTGGAAACAGATTCTTTTCTTTGAAATTTTAAAATGTTGGTATGTTTTTATAAAAAACTGATGTATAATAGTTACCTTTGTTTTGAGGAAATGGCACATAGGCATGTATACACCAGGGACTGAACCCAGGGTCTTCACATGGAACTACATCGGCGGCACATTTCATCCTTTTGAGACACGATGTTGCAAAGTCATTAAGTTACCTAGTGTGGGCTTTAACTTGCGAACCTCCTGCCTCAGCTCTCAGAGTTGAGATCTTCAGATACTACATCCAGTGGTATCTTGGCCATTTTCAGTCTCAGCCTGTCTACTCACCTACACCCCTTCTAAACTATCCTGATTTGCTGCACACTGGCATGGCTCTTGGGTTTACAGGACGGGGGAAGTGGCGAGAGGACGGGAAAAATAAAGGTAAGAGACAAAGCAGAGGTCAGGTGGAGCCCTCTCCCTCCTGATGGGAGGAAAGGAAACTGCTCAACCAAAGTAGGGGCGGTTATTTATGCATTTGACAAATTAGTGTCACATGACACAGCCCTAGTGTCTAGCAACAACAGCTTGCCTCAGGTGTTCTCTGTTCTTGGAAAGTCTTGTCTCCTCCCCATGTGTGACCAATTTCCAGCTTTAGCTACTAGTTCCCTTCCTCTTCTCAAAATATCGCCTCCTCATTTCCTACCTTCTCTCTTTATTTCAAAACATTCTGTTCTTTGTTTTGCTTTCTTTGAGACAGGGTCTCCCTATGCAGTCCAGGCTGGCCTTGAACTATGTAACCCGGGATGGCCTGGAACTCAGCAATTCTCCTGTATGTCAGAAGATTCTTAAATATGAAACCAAAAGCGTATGCAGCAACAAAAAATAAATCTGACATCATCAAAATGAAAACTTTAGTGTGTCAGAGTGTTATTGGGCATCCTGTTTCTAAAAGTGGCTCACCAAGGAAATGTTACCAGGTTCTGGGTTGCTTACCGTTCCTTCTGGAGTTAGATTCCAGATTCTTCTCACCTTGAACCAAACCAGCAAAAAAGCAGTAGCAAAGTTTATTCAAGAAAGCAAAGTGAAGAGTGGGGGAGAAACGGGCTCTGTAGAGTGAGCTTAGGCCAAGTAGAAAAAGAGGGAGAGGGTGAAGGTAAAAGTACACTCTGTGGCTGGGAAACAGCACAGGCTACTGTGGAACGTTCCGACAGCACTGCTCCTCATGGCTGCCTTCTATGCTGTCTAAATCTCGAGGAAACTGAGGGAACTTCTATGTGTGGGTCCTGAGAGTTGACGCTGGGATTCCATACCTCCAGCTGACATCAAGCCTAAGCCATCTGCAGTGTACTGACAACTAGTGGTCAATTTATAACCCCCAGTAAGCGTGGTGCTGGGTGTGGGAGCCCCACCTAAGGACTGTTGCCAGCAGCATAAGAGGCAGAACCAGAGAAGAAATTAGGCTGTTGGGAGCTGAGAGAAAAGCCTGTTGGGAGCTGGTAGAAGCTATAAGGAGCTCTTAGTTCTTTTGCAGGAGCTCGTCACACCGGCTTTCCTGATGAACTTGACTGCTCTCATCCTCCAAGGAGCTCAGGACTTTGTTGGCACTGAGAATGGCTTTGGTTCACTTTGGGGGAGCTCTGGTCCTCACTCTGAGCATCACTTCCTGGCTCTGGAGGGGAAGATGGTGCACTGCCGGTCTCCTGGAGAAGCTTGCTGCATTGGCTTTCCTCATGGGAACTCAGCTGTCCTCACCATTGGAGGAGCTCGGGACCTCACTGTCACTGAGGATGGCTGTGGCACGTTTCAGGGGAGTGCTGGTTCTTATCTTCAGCATCACTTCCTGGCTCCAGTGCAGATCCCTCAGCCTGTCGGCACAGACTTTCTAGATTCCACCACTGACCTTTGGGTCTTCCCAGTGCAGATCCGTGAAACAGGCCTGCATCGTGGGCTCTGGGCCTCCAGTTGGATTCGTGGGAGGCAGTACTATGGGCTCTAGGTATTCAGCTGAGCTCATGTAGGATGTTATTGTGGGATCCAGGCCCTCAGCTGGATTCCTGGTCTATAGTGTGTGGACAGATTTCCTGCACTTTCTTGTAGATGATTCTTTGGATGACTATTAGAAATAATCTTATAAATTATGTGTCTTGTATTATATTGTTCACCTTGCAATAAGCCCCCAAACCTGGGCACCAACCTATTGAAAATCTGCTCAAGTTCTGCGCATGTGTCCAGGGTCTTGCAGTTAACCATTCACACCTACTCCCAGCCAGCTTTACCTCCCCCTAATCTCCCATCTCAAGAGGACACCATCAAGCTACTGAAAAATAAAGCTGATACATGGGAGAAATTATTTTCAAGTCATATTATAATAAAGATCTAGTATCAAGAATGTAATTTAAAAACTCCTGGGACTCAATAAAAAGACAAATGACCTGATTACAAAGTAGGCAAAGGACTTGAGCACACATTTCTCAAAAGAAAAGAAAGATATTCAAATGTCCAAAATGATGCTCCCATCAGTAGCCGCTACGGAAATGCAAAACCACAATGAAGCAACACTGTACATCCTCTAAATGGCTATTTAAAGAGAGAAAGAAATATTCTCCAGGACATGGCAGGTCTTGTGGGTAGGAGTGTGAAACACTGCAGCCGCTGCATGTAGCAGTTTGGGAGTTCCTCAGAAAGTTAAACACAGAATTAATATTTGACCCACAAAGTCTACTACTGATTTCATATTCCCAAGGAGCTGAAAACAGGAATTCACTCAAAAACTTGCCTTTATGAGTGCTCATTATTCACAATAATGTGGAAACAACCCTGCGACACAAGTGCCCATCAGTTATGAATGACTTAGCAAAGTATGGCGTAACAGCAGAATGGAATAAAGTACTCACGGTTCAGCACAGATTTTAAAAAAGCCTCAACGACATGTAAAGTGAGGAACGCGAGACCTCGAGTCACATGTCATACGATTCCACTTCTGTGAAATATCCAGGGAATACAGACTTACAGAGAGGAGGCCGGCTCACGGCTGCCAGGGCCTGGAGGGTGTGTGTGAGGAGCCTGCCTCGCAGGGAGGGCTTTTCCTTCTGGTGTGTTACAAATTTAGAATTAGATATGATGTTTGCACAACGTTGTAAAAGTACTAAATGACACTGAATCCCACACTTTAAAATGGTTAAAATGAAAAATAAAATAGTTAAAACTTTTTATGAATTTCATTTTGATAAAATAAATATATACAAGACTTAAAATTTACCCATAAACGTAGCAATGGAGAATACAAGTCTAGTTTGAAATATGAAAACTCTGGGTCAGGTTTTTTCTTTCTTTCTGTTTTTTTTTTTTTTTTTTTGAGATAGGATCTCAAGAAGTAACTAAGTTGTCTTCCAGGAAGATGGCAACCGGGTAGGCAGCAGAGAGAGAACCTCCCAGAGGATTACCACCCAGACAATGAAATATAGCAATATGAAGACAGAAATGAGGACTTCCGGGAAGAGGACGACCAGCCGAGAGAGCGAGTGTGGAGGGAAGAATGGCTTCAGCTCCTGAACCCGACAGAGAACGCGCTACTGGGACAAACTGCGCCAAACCGGGCAGCGCTCCGGGATCCCGCTCAGAGCCCCACCCCCGCAGCCAGCGCTGCGCGAACTGGAGCAACAGCAACCGGCCGGCGGGATTTCTGAGTCGGGGAAAATCTCCATCCAGGGAAAAACATCTGAACGGCATTCCTGTCTGCACGATCACAGGGTGAGTTAAGTGCGCGCTCTAACCGGTTTTTCCTGAATTGGGAGGAAGCTCAGCCCAGGGAGAGACATCAAAGCAGCTTTAAGGACTGCGGGATCTCCCGGGTGGGAAGACCTACTTAGGCGCCCCAACGGGTTTTGTGAGGGGGGAAGGAGCTCCACCCAGGGAGGAATACCTGAGTGGCCTATCTGCAAGAATCCTGGGGTGGCGAGCTGTTTATTCGCCCTGGCCAGGTCTTGGGGTAGGGAGTAGAAGCGGAAATCTCAGCAGACAGCTTAAGGGACATTCTCCCAAAGAGAAGGAATCATTGGAGCAGCCTCTGCAGCAGACCTTTGCCTGCTGAACTGCCTGTGGAATTTATAGCTCCACAGTTTGAATCTGATACCCAAAAATGGGAAAACAGAGGAACAAAACGCAGTCTC
>PVLD010009775.1:0-74809 GCA_004027595.1 Dinomys branickii | reverse complement strand
CAAACCTGTTATTTCTAAGGGCAAAATTATGCATCTATGGGAACCTTCTGTATATTTTTTTAAAATCTCCATAATACTCATATGTAAGCATACATTATTTTATGCTCAGAAGCAATGTGTGTTAAAAATAAAGTACTTGTGAGTATGTGTTGTATTTCTAATAGATTAGGTTTGGGGAAGTTTTTCTTGCTGGTAGGTTTCATAATTTTTGTTTGTTTGTTTGTTTTTGAGACAGTTCTGCTATTTGTCCAGGCTGGCTTCAAACTCATGACCCTCCACCTCAGCCTCCCAAGTAGCTGAGATTACAGGCACACGCCACCATACCTGACTCTGAGAGTCTAAGCATGTTAAAGGTACTATATGCATCTTATCATTCGTGGTCTCTCCCCGGAGAGTACTCCGTCCCTCCAGTACTCAATAAATGTCTTACTTTTAACAGTATGAATATTGTTGGTGTGAAGTTGCAAAGGAAAATGAAGGCTTCAGGAAGAGTAAAGTGTAGGAATCAGGGCTGGGTAAACGGGAGCAGGAAATGAGGGGGAAAAAAGCAAGTAAAAGAGAAAGAGGACGGTGGGAGAGATGGAAACTTAGGGAAGAGATACACTCTGTTTTGGTGTCCGTCAATCTGGACAGCTATCAACAATGCAGGAAATACTAGAGCAGAGAGAAGAAACACATACAGGGAGAGATCAAACTTTTGGGTAGCAATGGAACCAGTGTCCTATGTATACAGAGCCTGGACTGCTGTGTCCTTCAGGTGACCAAAAACAAAACTTAGGTTAAGGACTGCTATGCGTGACACCTTGGTAGGAAAAAAGTGAAAGTCAGGAAACCCTTCTAGTCCCATGAAATCACACCATTGAAGTTCTTGTCTATTATGATTCCCCAGAAAAATAACCCTTTGAAAAAGAAATGTGCCTGTCTGTATAATTACTGAAAAATAAAACATAGCTGCTTCAAAGTAGATTTTTATGAGAATGTTTCTGCATACACTGCTCAGGACCTGTCTCAACATGAAACCTGTATCAGAGCAGAATAAAGGAATGTTTTGGGAAGCCATGGCTGGTGGCTTGGGGGCTCCTTCAGAGAAAGGGTACAGCGTATCTGTATCCTCTGAAAAATTAGTCAAGTTCGATGTTGGTAAAGAGGCAGGCTTTGCCACTGACAATTTTGCATTTTGTGTTAACCCACTAACCTTTCTGTCGTTCATTCTAAGCTTCTCAATCAATGTGGTTTTCTATGTCAGGTCATAAATTTTGGAGACATTTGGTTAGTATTTTGATAGATTAGGCAGTAATGGATACATATAACAAGACAACATGTATATGTGTGCATGTGTACTTATCATTTCTATTTGCAAATTACAAAAGAAAATTTTAAGAAAACACATTTTACCTAGAGGTAAACAGGGGGCTGAATAGGGAGCACCAGAGACACTGGAAGGACATCAGCATTCATGCTGGAGGAGGGAAGCCACACAAGGCCTCTGCAGAGGGATATGATATGACATATCTTATGCTGGCTGCTTGCTTCAAAAATTAAGTATAATATGTGAATCTGCTCAGTTTAACTTTCTGGAGTACTCTTTGAAACACCTTTAAAGCCTCAAGATGTAAGCACAATGAGAGAACAGAATAAGAGCACTGGAATTTTATTACTGTGACTTTGCCTTCTTTTAGCGAACACCTAGAAATGATGCACAAATCCAGGGATTCCAGCACGCCCTACTGAAATCCACTGGTGGAAAGCATGGCGCTGGGCAGGAAATGTGGACTGTTCAGAACACCAGGAAACGGTAACAGCAAAGAGTAGAATTTGAATATGTTACCAATTTAATACTTCTGAGTTTTTAATTCCGAAGTATTTTACAAATATTTATGAGAACTCAGTATTGTCTTGTAATAAAACTGCAGCTATGCCTATACACATACATTAGTCATTTTTTTTTTGAGATGCGAAATGGCTATTTCACTTCACTCAGCTGCAAGTCTCCTTACCCGCAAGAAAATGCATCTTAATTTTTTTCTCAAATCTGCAAAGACAGTTACCTAAAAGGAATTCCGGAGCTTGCTCAAATTCTAACTCATCGTTATTCAGCATAATGTTTCTAGGCAGGTCAGCCAAAATCAAGTCAGGAGCGATCTGGGATATAGGAAGTGTGAGTCTTGGCTGATCCGGGTTTACTAGGAGGTCTCCTGAGAAGCGTAAAAGATTTTGTAAAATAAATATATAAGGATAAACACAAATTGGTTGATTTGACTTACAAAACTATCACACATTTTTCTATCCTTTCCTATCATTTTCTTAGAATTTTAAAACTCGTTACTAAGTTCACTCATTCAGTAATAGAATTCACAACTGCCTCTGCCTACATGATATCTGACTGGGAAATTATTTATTCTCTACTTTTGCCCCATCCATGAATCAGATGTCTTTTCCCACAAATGTTGTTATCTCCTTCTATTTCAACCTTCTTAACGATGTCATATGAAGGGTTTGGTTTGTAGTCCCATTTCACAGATAAGGTTGGGTTAGTTAAGGGCCAGCATTCACACCCTCACATTCAGAACACAGAATGTGGTTAGTAATAAAAATATCTTTCTGAACTGACATTGTAATTGTACAGACTATCTTTTAACTCACCCTTTATGGATAAGACTAATTTTAACTTATAAAATCACTTTACAAATAGCAAAGGACCCCTTAAAAGTATCTGTAAGCTGCATACCTTCTTCAGCTTTCTTCATCAGGTCATCCAGTAAGATTCTTTGATGTTCTTCGCCATCATTAAAACTATATAAGGCCCATTTCTTCAACAGAGTCTCTCCTTCCCCACAAATATCAATCTCTAGTAAACCAGGAAACCATTCTTCCATGAGAGAATCAATGTGGTCCACAACTTGGCCCAAAAGAATACAGCCTGCGTAATTCAAAAGAGAGCTCATCAACCATATGCTGCACAAAGGCCAAAAGGAGAAACTGGAAAGCTGTGTTATTTTATGTTTTGTTTTGTTTTGTTTTGTTTTGTTGAGAAGGTGATTCTCACTACATTGCCCAGGCTGATCTTACATTCTTGGGTTCAAGTGATCCTCCTGTTTCAGCTGGGACTACAGCCACACGGCACCACCTCCAACTCTGGAAAGGTTTTACTTTCTTTTTTTTAATTTAGATTTCTTTAGTGATACAATTTGAAGTTTTGTAATAATTTTCTTACCTTTTCTACAAGAAGGAACTGTAATTTTTAAGAAACTCTCTTGTTGATTGTCTAAGACCTCAGATCCTACCAGACAATAAGCTTCAGGAGACCAATTCAAGTAGATGCCTTGTCGCCAGTACATTCTGTTTGGGCGAAGTGCTCGTTCTGAAAGAAGTTTAAATGGGTCCAAACATATCCATTAATTTTAGCTTCTACATAAACAAAACACTCACTGCCCACTTCAAAGTAATTGGAATAAAAACAGACTTGTTTTGAAGGAGAGTATTAGATCATTTATGATACAGATCATCATTTTTATCTATATAAATGTTATGTGAAATATTTGTTCCTTGATTTTGCAATAAAATAAATGCCCATAGATTACTTAAGATACAATTGAGGTACATGCTAGTAAGTAATTTAACATGATTAATATATGAATAAAGAGAATCAAAACTTCAAGCAAGATAAGGTTTATTTCAGAAACCAGTAGCACCTGTATGAAGCTCTCTTAAAAACAACAAAAATATGGCATTGTTTTGGAATATTAAGATATTTCTTTATTCTAGAACAAAAAGCTAGCATTCACTATACTCACCAAATTTTTGTTCTCTTCTGTAAATCTCTCAGATATGCAGCAACATAACAAAGATATCATAGTCCATATCCTGAATGCACTAGGTCCTGTTATATTTGTTGAATAAAAGTTCCCTCATCATGCATTGGTCATTTCTTTTTCCCTTGGTACATGGTGTCATGGTGTGTGTGTGTGTGTGTGTGTGTGTGTGTGTGTGTATTAAATCAATGACTTCTAGAAATAACACCTTTCAAAATTATTGCTTTTTTTTGGTGGGGCTTGGAAAGAAAGATATTCTTAAGTTGTTGGAAATGCATCTAAAACAGGAACAAATGGGCTTGGGTAAGGAGCTGAGGGATTTTTTTCCAGATAAAATACATGACTTCAGATGTGTGTGTGTACCTTTATGTAAACTACTCTGAGGTTTTATAGTCTTATTTTCTAATTCAGTAGCCTCCCAAACAAGTAAATACATTAATTTCTTTTCTCCCTAACTTCTCTAAACAGTGCCTTCATTGAGTACATACCTCTTCCTGAAAGCATGTAAGGTGAAATTTCAAGCAACCGATTGATTAATCTTGACCAAAATCCCATCGGAAAGTAAGGCATCTCATATAGTCGAATGATAATTTCAGAGTTCTCACAATGGGGAAGCTCTATCACAGGTCTGTGGTCAGACAGACTGAAAAAGAAAAGAATGGAAATATCTATATGTTCATCAAAGTGCTTTACTGTTTGAAATCAGTGAAATTAACTATTCTAAGAAAACTACTATTTTAGGAATATTTTATGCACCTTGTACATGAAAAATTCAGTGGTCATTGAATCAATTCAAATGTATGCTCCAATGTGGCAGACACATAAATGTTTTTAGAAATCCTATATATGCTAATAAATTATTACAATTAGTTACACACAAACATTAAGATTGTGTAAAATTGAAAAATTACATCTTAGAAAAAAGTGTTATATCTGATTTAATAACTAGCTGTCATCTATCAATCAATATAATTTGCATCTTGACCATCATGTTACTTTATGATATATCCCAGTTGCTTTTAAAGCAATAAGAAAAATTGCCACAATACAAGGGTGAAACTTAGGCCTGCACTGTGATGTCACAAGTTCTTTCAAAACTGTTGAAAATCCACTACTGTATTTCCCAAGACCTCCCCTAACATTGCTTTCTCATTGTCATGTAAGGATATAGATACACACACACACACACACACACACACACACACACACACACACTTTCTTCATGATTTAGCTTTCTTAAATAATTTAAGTAGTGGTAAGCCAAACAAAAATTACATAGATTAAGAAAGCCATTTACTATATCTTTTGTCAAATGCAATGCTTTCATTAAAATACATACTGTACTTTAATAAAAAGTTTACAAAACCAGGCAAAAATATTTATTTCATCTATTATACATCAAAGTTATTTTAACAATTACAATAATATGCAATGAATCGACATGGAGCTATTAAATTTTTAAAGTTTATTTTACCTGCTTGGAACCAGCAAATAGTCTTCTCCTATTGGCAAGGCAATCTGAAATTTTTCTAAGAGTTTAAAGTATTGTGTCATGTAGTTCTTTGGAAATCTCCTCTTCTTTGAAAGAAATTTTTCCACATCTCTGCGTGAAATGATTCCCTTAGGATATTTTGGACAGCCTTCCACTTTTACTGTCAGAATCTGAAAGATTTAGACTCATAAATAATCACCAGGATTCATCTTCTGAAATGTTTCAAATTTATAACTCTTTTCTCAGTAAAAGCTATGGGAACAATTTGTCCAGTACAACACAGTATCTAATTTCCCTAGCAGCTGGGTTGCCTAGAAGCTCAGCAGGACATCTGTCCTCAGGAAACATTTGTTAAATTAAGGAAGCGCATTCAGATCAGAATTTACCAGGATCCTCAGAAAACAGTGAATCTCAAGATGTCCCTAGCTCCAATGAACAGATCGTGCCAATACGCCACATTCATATTGCAGTCTCATTACTAAAATATTCTTAGGGAAATTATTATATTCCAGACTGCTATTACTACAGGTTTGCAGTGGAAATATTACTTGACATTTATGTAATAGGAGAGGGTTTTCATCGCTGGGAGGAGAGACCATACAGTGCAGGCTGGCGATTCTCAAGGCAACTATTGCATTTCGCTGGATTACATCTGCAGTTTGGCCAGAAAGCCTGGGGTGAGGCTTAAGAACGTGCTCTTTTAAAACCAACCTAGATGATTCTAGCACACAGACCTTACTTTGAGCTCTGAGAGTCGTAACAGCTGAAAATCTGACTCTGGATCAGAAGAAACTAAGTTCAAATCCAGGTTCTGCTATGAGCTATGTGACTTCGGAAAAAAAATATTTGATTTCTTGAAGGCCAATCAATACGCCTTCAAGTTTCCGTCTCTGGAAAATGAGATGACAAAAGTGCCTGCCTCTTTGCTTACCATAAGGGTGAAAACAGAAAGTATAAATCATACAAAAAGCATAAGAAAATGTTAGCATATAGTAAGCCTTCATTTATTAAGCATGTACACTTTGTAACTTAGATTCAAAATAACTCCGCACAAGAACACTATCTGGAGCATGGTAAATACAGAATAAATAGTCTATCTGTTCTCATGTTAGCCTTTAAGAGGACTGGCAAATTCTCATTTCTTTCTCTTGGTAGCCTGCCACCATGGAAGATGCCCAGTTACCCTGTAGTCATTGTGCCGTAAGGAAGTCCCAAACTAACTCCATGAAAAGCCACGTGGAGAAGCCCCAGTTCTACCAAAAAAGTGAGGGCAGCCTCCTCTGACTTGCCAGGCCGACTCCAGGCCTACAGCCAAGGGCATGAACCACGTCAACACTGTGTGAGGGAAGACCACTCAGCCAAACAGTCCACCCACCGAAGACCAAGAAATAGTAAATATTTAGTGATTTTAGCCTCCAAGTTCTTATATAGCAATAAAATCTGAAACATTATCTTAATTTTATCACCTTTAAAAGGCTTCTAAAATAGTCCTTCAAACAAACTATATGGCTAACTTATGCCTTTATTTTTGGAGAAAGGAGTTTCCAAATTCCTTCTGTTTCTCCCATGTATTTTTATCAAGATCAAACTGCCACACAAGCTTGTTCATGCTCCACTTGACTAATTCAATAGGTCTCTTGGATATTTCTGCTATCACACAGCTAAGTAAGTTATGCAAACTTCCACTTTCTTGACTCAATCTTCTTTAATAAGTTCAGTGACCTAACAGCTCAGGGCATGGAGGAAGCAGGTGGGCTCATTAAGGTTTCTGCATCTTGAAATTATTCCTGTCCTTGTCTTGATGATTCACGGAGGGTGAATAGCCCTATTTATTTTGGCCGATGGCTGTCAGACAAGTCTTGTTGTCACTTGGTTATTTATAGCTTTCATGCTCTTTAAGTCTAATTGAAAATGACATTATGTTTCAATTTATCAACATACATAAAAATGATGGTCATTAGTTTTAGATTAATAAGAAGTTTACATTATGTTACTAACATCTCAAATCTGTTTTTCAAAATAACTTTAAATCACTCAAATTCTTGACTTAATTTTCACTTTCGTTAGCATGTCAGTACTGTAACTATGCTAATGAGAAGAACTTTAGAGTTTCAACTTAATTATTGCATAGACTCTTCAGGAATTTTGTTTCAACCATAGTGGAAATATGATTTTGTTCTGAAAAGGATGGCTCTGACCCAACACTATTTATTCTACTGTAAAGGTCTGCTCACCCTAATATCAACATTGTATACAACTTTACACGTTTCAGTCATGTTGAGACATCGCTTTTTGGGGGCCAACTTTAGCCTTTTCTTGCCTGTTAGGATTTCTGATAGCTGTGCTGTGCAAGAAGTGTTGCAGGGTATATATATATATATATATATATATATACATAGTTTTTTTTTTTTCAGTACCAGGGATCGAACTCAGGACCTTGCACTTGCCAGGCAGGCGCTTATGCCACTGAGCTACACCCCCAGCCCTGCAGGGTATATTTATAGGTCCCGTTGCTGCACAGCATGCTTCTTTGTATGTGTGGTTTTTATTTGACTCCACACCTGACATACTTGCCAGCACTGTAAGTACAACCTTACAGATTTGAAGTTTTTTTTAATTTCCTAAAATAACATACCTAAATTACCACATTTGATCAAATGTAAAATTAGTTAACATTTATCACTCACACTGAACTAGGAAGGCAAGACAGAAGACAGTATTTTTACTCTATTTTATAATTGAAGAATAAAAGGCTTAAGATGTAAGGAAATGTTAGAAAGCTGGTAAGTGAAAGAAATTTAAATACAGGCCAAGTTGCCTCTAAGCATGTGTGCTTGACACATTATTCTACTGGCTCTCTTATTTAATAAATGAGTAAAATCTCACTTCCATGGCACATGTTCAGGGTAAAAATCTAATTTAAAATATCTACCAAAATAGCAAAGTTGATCATCACAATTAAATGTCAATTATAATAATGTCTCAATATGCTCTCAAGTGCCATGGGAGAGGATTTAGTCTCAACTGCATTTCTTCTTCAAAACAGTGCCCCTACTACCCTGAAATAGAATTCGGGAGCTAGTACGCAAGATCATTAGAGGGAACTTAATTAGTTTTATGGTCTAATTAGATGAGATAGCTCTATTATATAAACATATAATCACTTCAGGCCTTAGGAACCACATGTAAAATCATAAATTGTGCTTATCAACACAATACCTCTGGGCTACACACTCTGGGGTTGTCCTATCTGAGCTCACCATGGTTCATGACTATGGGAGACATCATGATTCTCAACAGGGGTGATTTTGCACCCCAGCACTGTTTGGGAATGTGCGGCCACATTTTTATTTGTCATAATTTGGAAGACTCATCTAGCATGTAAAAAGTGCAGGCCAAAAATTCTCTTATCATTCTACAATGTACAATAATGAGTTAGGTCAATACTGCTAAAGTTGAAAACTCCTGAACTACTGTGTTCTGTTTGAGTGGTTTTCATGGCAAACTTGTACAGAAAGATTATTATTATAAATAATTAACATGGACTCACTGGTAGTAGATCATCTCTGTGAGAAGAAATTATTTTCCATGTGCAGAAAATGATTCCGTAAAGCCGAAAAGACATACACAATTATCGCCACCTGAACTTTTGAAGTGTAGGCGTGTGGAGTTCAGACCATTTCATTTAAGAATAAAAAAATCCCCTCCATGCTACCCAGGTAGAGGATTCATGAACCCACTGACTCAGTTTTTTTGTATGTAGTTGCCCCAAAGATTTTCACAAGTCCTTTATTAAACTGACTTAAGTTAGTAACCAAACCAAAGAAAGCATAAGGATCTAAAAAAGCGGCACAGAAGAAGGTGGTACAGACATCAGAGGCTTGGAAACAAAGACATGCAAGCCAATTTCAAGACATCTTCTCTTCTTTCACGAAGTTCTCTAAGTACTTGTCTATATGCAGTACAGCAGAGCTCACTATATTTACAATACGTGCTGCCCTAACTAAATGCTACAAATACTAAAATGCTAAGTGCTCTGGATGCCACCTTCCTTGCACAACCCCAGGCCCCCAAAATATAAGACACCAACCTGTGCCATGACTTTACAAAGCCACTTGGGTTCCACAAAATACAAGTCACTTAACTGCAATGCAGGGTCTTGAAAATGAAGAAGAACTCCTGTAATAAACACATCATCAAACAGTGAAACATGGAATCTGGAACACAAAAGTATCAAGAAGCTTTTGAGTGAATCTAGTTCAATCACCTCTCCTTGCAGAGGAGGGACCTAGTGGCAGAACTGGGACTAGTTCCTATGCTTCCTAGATCTCTAGCTCTAAAATGGTAACGTAATAAATAAGTATCTTCGAACTATACACACTGACCCTTTAGAAGAATGTTAGAGATAGTGACATGCAGTAAAGGTCATATATTCACAAACAATAGAAATTCATAATTTTCATGATACTTTCTAAAGATATCCTAAAAAGACACACCTTATTTTCAATACAGGTAAGAAACACAACATATCTCACCAAAACTGAATTACAATAAAGGCAAAAGGGAATGGATTATGATCCATCTGAAGATATTTTCCGTATTATTGAATGCAGGGGCCAAAATCAGCTTCCTAGCTGTTTATTCTAGTATGAAAAATCAACTCACATGCTTTTAGCAAGATGACAATGATCGAGGACCCAATTAGCAGTGCAGTTGGCTTGAAGATTTTCACTATGGGTTCAAAAAGTGATGCGGCAGAGTGAGACCTGCCATGCAGGAGCTGTGTCATGCTGGAAAACCATTAGCTCTGCACAGCCCAGTCAAACCATCACAATAATGCTCCTTGATGGTACAAACATAACTTTCACAGGCACTAAATCCATTTGATACTATGAAAGGACAGCTATGCTAAGAGTTCGGTATCTCCTGAATAGCAAAGCTATGTTCTAAAATCAGTGTGTTTTAACTCCTGCTCACTGAGTCTTTCCTACAATGTCCTTTAGAGTCTATACAAGATTCAGACATATATTTACAACCAAGCTTTGAAAAAAAAAGAACATGAAACAAATACACAAACCTGACTCATTTAAGAAGTGAACAGCATGAGGAAGCTCATTTTCATCTAATTGTAGCTGATTTTCCTTTACCAGTTGTAATAATCGTTTCCGGTCAATTACAGGAAATTCAATTGGCACATATTTGCGCTCTGTTAAAATGATTTTCTCAAGTTGTACATAGCAATCTGGAATTAGCTGCCCCACAACAGGCTGATCTCTGATCTATGAAATTACAATAAAAAGCTGTAAATATCTATTTTAATTAATTGTCAGGTGGTGGGTAAATTCAGCGCTAAGTTTAAACACGAATGACTCTTATGCAGGGATAGTTTTGTACTAAAATCAAAATATCCTGCAAAGCTCTCTGAATTGTAATTAATAGAGGATGAAAGCTAAGTAAGACAGATATAGACACACAGGCCCATTTGGAAATATCAAATAAAGTAGCATAGATATATTTATCTAGTTATCCAGAAAGTACAGAGCAAAAACTAAGATAAATCACTCACCATAAAATATTTTCTATTTTCCAAAACATTCAGCTCATATGCAATACATTTGTCAACATACGATATCAGTATTATAAGATACTTTTAGATTTTTTATTTAGATAAAAATACACCACCCAGAGGGGGGAAAATTTTTTTCAAAAAATACACCCAGAGGTAAAATGTCAAATTGTATGTGTTTGCAGTCTCTAAATACCAACAGTTAAAACCAGAGACACGAAATACGTACCCAACTATGTTTTCTCATGAAACCTTGAACATGGGAAAATGAAGAATCACCTAAACACCAATGATTCTGACATACAAGGATGAACACTGGTCTGTCCCACTTTGAATCTAATCGTTATCAATTAAAATAAAATTTTAAAAGGATGGTTTCAAAATGAAAATATCTATATTAAACGTATTTTTCGAACCTGTTTTTCCTTTGAAAATCTAATTTTACATAGAAATGCAACTCTCACACTAGTAACCAAAATACCTGCAAGAACCACCAGGTGGCGAACTCTCCCCATTTCTGAATCCCTGAAAATTCTATTTCCTTTTCACCTGACAATACCCAGGAGAACTGCAACTTAAAATTTTAAGCTTATTACAAATAGAAACTGGGACTTATTCACACACACACAAACATGAAATTTTAACTTGCTATCTTCCTACAGGTAACTAATGCATGAAGGAGCCTGATCTACAACAGTTTTAACCATCAGTTCTATCTACCTGTAAACAATCATTCAAAAAAATGTTTTCATATATCCCTCAAATTAAATGTAATTCAGCTAACACCCACTTTTCATCATCCTCTTCTTTGTTATTGATAAATTCAGATAAAACAGAGCTTCAATGCGAAGAGTATGTCTTAGCCCAGGGAGGAAAACTCACATATAAAAGTAAATTCTGAAGGCTTCACAGAAAGCAATTCAAATGGAAAGGGGATGGATCTCAGAGGGCTGGGTCCCAGGGCCGGGGAAGATGCCTGCTCTGATAACGGGCTGGTGAGGCCTGAAAGCGTATGGCTAGCACTGATCTCAGTTTTGTCCAGCTCTCCGTGTCTCCGTTTAGTTTGATTAGGCTAGCCAAAGCAGCAACAGCACCGCCACCCTCTCCTTCTAAAAAATCTATAAAGATGCCTGTTTATGAGAACAGGGAAAGATCTGAAAAGGGCCACACTAGAAAGAAGGTATCTCTAACAGCCCCAAAGCTGCCCCATGAAGACAGGCGGATGGCTAAGGAAGGAACAAATGTGCACATTCAGCAAGCTCCCTGGCCCTGAGCCTTCTCAAGGAGTCACCATTTTGCAAAGCAGTTCAATGCGTTTCCAAAGAAATATCCCAGAATGGTGCAGCCATTAGCGAAATACCTTTCATTAAATAATACTCTCACTTCCCCAAGCAGTTTTTCTCCCCTGCATAGGGCTGTCTTCAAAGTTTCTTATAAACACCAGAAGAAACCTACTGTTACTGACTGATACTGGTATCTTGCTATGAGACAAAAGCACCAGAAATGCAGATTAATGAACCAACCACCCCATCTGTAGACTTTGCTTTATTTCAATTCAGGCTCTTTTCAAAACAAGCTCACCCTCCAAAGAGACCTTTTTAAAAAATACCACACCTGCTTTGACAGCAAAGAGAAAATGAACAACTATTAAAATATTCTAAAGCAGCAACAAAATTATTTACAGGTACAGACCCAAAGGAAAGCTACCTGGATAAACAGGTTAATGGTATGAGTGAATGGTGTGCATTTGTTTTTTAAAAAGTCATATTAATCATACACCCCATAAGACAGCAGGAAAATTTTCAAGTACATAATGCCATTCTTTTATAAAATGCCACTACCAATCCATCATCAATAAGGCCTTTTAGTAGCTGTATAAATGTGTTTCAAAAGATACAAGCACATTCTCTCCCCAGGCACCACGAAGACCAATGTATTTTAAAATGGTTTACTGGGTTTTGGACCGGAGCATAGTCTCTGGCAGTGGAACAGAACTAAGCTAACTGGCCAACGTGGAGTTATAACCAGGGCGACCACTTAATTTATCATCCAAACTGGAATGCTTTTGAGATGGAATGAGGCACTCTTAATAATTACACTGGAACTGTGCGGGCTAACAGGATACTAAACCATGACTGTGAGCATTCATGCTAATGAGGTAAGCCAACTGAAACGACATGCAATCCACCATGAAGTCTGCCATTTGGACCCCACAGGGTCTTCTATCAGGGTTTACACTGGGCTCCCACTGGAGTCCAGTAAAGACAGCTTCCTGCAATCATTTAAAAAGTGTTTTTTCCAATGACCACTGACTTGGTGTTTTATAAATATTTGCGCTACCAAAAGAGGACCTGGGAATTTAAAACATAAGTCCTGGAAAGACAAATGCCTAGTTTGTGTGACTTAAGTAATTATTTACACATTGCTGAAAGCCACATTAACGGTTTTGACAATTAAATGAAAGAGCTGTCTCACAATATTGAAGGAAGAAATTGTCATGAGAGTCATCGAGCAAAGAGCTGTGAAAGGTGCTCAGAAGGGTATAAAACTGAACCCTCCAAAAAGGGGGCAGATGGAGAAAGAAGAGACAAAAAACTAATAAAAGTGAAAAGATTCTATGACCCCATCTTCATTTTCACACTTTGGACTGAATCAACACTACAGGAAGTTGGGACAGAATTGTATCAAACATGTTTTCTACCTCCGAAATATTTTCTTGGTGTCCTAGGAACACTCTCTTGGTTTCTCTCAGGATTCTACAGTTATTCTGTATTCTTTTTTCTAGGAATTACAGATAAGGTAAGGCATAAGTAATTTTAAAACTGCTGGGTGTGGTGGTGCACACCTATAATACCAACACCCTGGAGGCGGAGGCAGGAGGATTTTTGAGAGTTTGAGACCAGCCTGGGCTACAAAGTGAGCTCAAGGCCCCCCTGAACTGCACAGAGAGACAAAAAAAAAAAAAAAAAAGAAAAAAACCCCAAACTGGAAGTACCTTAATAATTCTAAGATTTATTAAAAAACTATTTTAAGATAGTCTCAAGACTTCTGACATTCCTAAGCAGTGGCATAATGTAAGAATTAATAAATTATGTCCATCCACCAGCCTACAGTAGTCATCACTTTGCCTTACCTTGAAATTAAGACTCTCGTTTATGATGGTTTTCCGAAGTTTTGCCAACGCGTCAGACTCCTCAGTAGCATTCACAAAGAGGTAATTTCGAATCGCAGGAAACCCTCGCTTGTTCAGCAGCTCCCTGGTGATTTTGCTTATGCAGGCTTTGTGCTGTTTCTCATCGGAAACATCCAAGTGCGTGCCCACAAGGATCACAGGGGAGGAGGAAGCGCGCGCCTGGAGGGGAGGACACAAAATACACTTGTGTTTGCTTTTAAGTTGTACCTGCTTACGTTTCTGTAGAAATTTGCTTTCTAGGAAGTTGATTTCAGCACAAATGAAAAATTACAAGACTTCTGAAGCAGAAAATAACAATTGACTTTCCTTCCTGGCTTGTCTGTGACCCTGAAAGGACATGTGCTAGAAATTTATTCCCAGAAGCAACACTGCTGAGAGGCAGGACCCCCACAGGGGGTGGATGCTGTCACTACGGAAGTGCGTTCCTGATCAAAGGGAGGCATCTGGCTGTCTTTGCCTCTTGTGCGTGTGTCCTCTTGCCCTCCCTGCTGCTCCATGGAAGGGGGCGGCAAGATGACCTATAAATAATAATAGTATAGTTTTTCTTTTCATATTCATGCTTGAAATGGGTTATTTTTCGACATGCACTTCTAAACAAAATAAATACCCAATAAAGCCCCAAATTATAGTGAAGTACTAATATAGTTTATATTTTTCTTATTTGATGAGTGTACTTAAATTAAATAAGCATTCACTAAACCTTCAAGCTATAGCAAAGTAACATAATAGGGTTTACGCTTTTTCTTTTTATCTGTGAATATAATCCAAATTTATTTTAAACCCATTTTGGAATCTACAAAGGAAGAAAAAAGCCACTAAATCGAGTATTACTGCCATTGTAATGCCTCCCCCATGTTGTGGATAAGCTGTAATACAGTCAAGAAAAAAGTGAAAAGAATTACTCAGATTACAAAAGAAGTGTGCACGCGGCCGAATTACATCCCAAGACGTCCTGACACAAACCTAAGGACATGATTCAAGGGAGAGCTATTGAGCCCTGGCCCATAAGCATGCGCTCCACTGAGTCTCAATTCTAAACTCCATACTGCTTGGGAGAATAACTGACAGCAGGAAAGCGGGGGGAAGGGGAAACTAAATGACCAAAAGGAATTCCATATATAAGAGCGTGAGCAGTCCGGTAGCTTCAGGGTACTGTGAAGGGCTTCATGCTAAGCTGCCATGTAACACGTGCAGTACCCACCGCTTTCCTCTGGTACAGTTCATTTTAAATTAAGAAAGCTTATATTTCATTTAAGAAGTAATATAATCAAAATCAACTGAACAGAATATATGTTTGAGTTTCTATAGTATAAAAGGGTCCAGGTATGGATAATGTTTGCCAAAATGGAATGTATTACTTTTTTGCAGTAGAATTTTCTTACTCAGAAAATTTCCCAATTCAAACTGTTAGTGTTTCCAATTGAAAAAAAAAAAAATTTGAGTAGCCAGACATGTGATGCACACCTATAATGTGGAGGCTGAGGCAGGAGGATTGCTGCAAGTTCAAAGCAAGCTGGGGCTACAAAGTGAGTTCAAGGCCAGCCTGAACTGCATAGCGAACCCTGATTTATTGAAAGGAACAGTTAATGCTTAATTTTTTGGTCCAATTTTACATGCTCATATCTGGTAACAACTGTTTTGAAGACAACAATATACAGTGTAACAACCACTGTTGAGTTCATATCATCTTGTTTTTTGAAATTCTGTATCATTTCTAATATTTTTATTATTTTTTATTCTCTCTAAAATAATGTAAGAAAAAGTAAAGGAGAGACAGAGACAGAGAAACACAGACTAAAAAACACTGAAGAGCAGGAGCAACTGTTTGCCCAAAACAAATTTCTTTAAAAACACACCACAAATCCCTAGAGTGGTTTTCTTTCTCCAAACGATTAGAACGATTAGAACAGCTCACCTTTATGTTGAAGAGCCAGGGCTTCATGGCATCCACTTCTGCCTGCCCTTTGCTGAGGTCATAGACCGCGAGGTACAATGCTCTCTGGGTCATAAAGTGCGGGTGAGTACTGTAGAATTCCTCCCGACCTAAACAGAAGATTAGTGAGGGTTTCGTCTTTTTCTTTTTACTCTCCCGGCAATAGGCAAAAATTGTTTTCAATGGGAGAGAGAATAATTACTTATTTAAAAGAGAAAAACCACATTTAGAGGGCCATCCTGGGGTTTTACCATGAATTAAATCCTTCAGCACATGTATCACCCACCAACCAAACGCCTAACTTCGGCTGGCTCCTCCTCCTTCCTACCCTTTCTTTCCATGTACTTCTCTGTTCTGGTAAAATTAGAAGAAATAGTTTTGACTAATTCAGTAGGATCTACCAGCTCTTTGCTGCACTAAGACAGAAAACTCAAGTTTTTAAATACCTGTTCTAAATCAAAAGCAAAAATAAAGCAATCAACACCAAGAGAAATAAATACTGCACCCGCAAAATCCCACACGTTGAGAACGAGGTCTTTCTTCTTTTTGCCTTTTATTTGGACAGGCCAGTCTTTCACATCTATGCCCACGGTGGCACCCTGCATCCCAAGGTCAGATTTCTTGGTTTTCATTAACTGCTGTAATAATGTGGTTTTTCCACTCCCGGTATTTCCCACAATCATAAGTTTCATTCGATTATAGGGCACGGCTTTTTTCAACCGCTGTTGAAGAAACCTGGTATTTGAAAGATAAAAATAAGATAATACATTGCTTGACAGAACACTTGGGATTTAGGTGAATTCTTATGCGCTAAACACGCTACATGTCAGTGTGCAAAAGACTGCATACCTCAGAGAACTAACAATATGCTTTCAATGAACAATTAAATAGTTCATGTTTGGCAGCATTATTAAACACAATGACCTATCACACTAGCACCAGCAATAAACATCAACGTTTGATTGTCATACTAGTAGAATTATTAGTATTATTGTATTTACTATATAATATTATATATTTTATTTAATATTTATTATAGAATCATATATATAAGTGTATCTGGATTAAGTAGTACAAATAAAATGCTAACAATTGGCTAGTGAAAAGTTTTATAATGCATGCGCGATACTGAACTCAGGTACTATGTATATATTTAGAGTAAAGCTTAATAATAAGGTCATATTGGTTCCATTATGTATGTACATATACATTCACATACAGGGTGTATATGACTTATAGGTTTCAGTTATATAGTGGCTTGATAATATGACATAATACACTGAAAACTAGTTCTACTAAACATTTCATAAGAATTGAACCAATTCTAATACTAGCCTATATTCCAGTTTCAGGAGGAAAAACTGTGGAGAAAAACTGTAGGATGAGCAGTGGTCATGTGGGCCAGGAAGGCAATTTATTTTTTGTGAAGTCAAGCTTAGGAGTTCAGAAAATCAAATCTTCCCCAAAGAGACAATAAGTGAAACATAAATTTAATAGAATTTAAGCAGCAGACAAGTGGGTCAACATCACCACAACTCCTGTATCAGCTCTTGCTCCTGTGCCAGGCTCTGTGTTAACTGCCAGGAGTCCCAGGGAGTGTGAGGTGCCAGGGACTGAACATAGCCCGAGTTCCCTGGGTGGATATGACAGCCACGTTACAGGTATGCTGAGACGGGTTCCCTGAGCCACAGCCTGTCAGAGAAACAGCGTAGCTCTGTGGGAGTGAAGGATTCTGGGAGTAGGGATGATAGATCTAATATACTAAAAGACAACACCAGCATGGATAAAACCCACTGTCAAAGTTATTCTTAAAATATAAAGATCAAAAGCAGTGACATCTGGGATGCTGAGATCAAGGTGAGGAGCTGTTCATTGTCAGGGGCAAAGTCAGAATTAGTAATTACACAGAAGGTCAGTAACTCAAATGCTTTACAGCATAACAGGCATGTTAATTATTTGTTAAATGAAATGTAGTGTGAGAAGCTATTATACCCTACTATACTTTTTTAGATTGTGTAACTAATAACCAAAGACTAAATATGTAGTAATACCAACTCCCTTCTAAGCATCCACTTCTACTGAAAAGAATGATGTGGAGGAGACCCCATTCTCTCCACCTGAGCTTGACTACAAATCCATACAGAGGTACCAGTAAACCCATTCCCTAAAGGACAGGTAGATGTTAAACAGTACTATTCATTTTTCCTTAGGTTGTAACTATACATCCATGAAAATCTCAGACTGAAGATATCTGAAACAAATACAATAAAAACAAATGAAAATAAAAGTATCTGACCTTATGATGTCTTTGGCTTTACATCCTATATGTTTAAAATCAAAGTTAAGATGCAACTCATCCAAAGGAAGATCCCATATTTTGCTTAACTTTCCCATTTCATTGGGAAAGGATCTCAGTTCCAAGTTGTAACTAACATCCAGAGAGGTCAGATTTTCAAGACAGCCAATCTCAGGAGGAATCTTAACAAAACAGAAAAGAGCAAAACCTGCTGGTGGGAAGGAAAAACTGTACACTGCCACAGGAAACTATAATACAGGAAGCAAGAAGAGCTAACAGACCCACCAGCAAACTGCCCAACCTTTCAACACAGTTTGAAAGATTTCCAAGGGCTCATCATACATTTTTAGTATGCACGCTTGGAAGCAGAAAATATATGGTTAAAGAACTTCCCACCCCAATTTATGTGACATTTATAACTTCAAAAAATACAAACAAATCTCCCTTGATAACATACTTTATCTCTTCACAATTTTGAAAATAAACAAGAGCTTAATAGTTATGCAAGGCCACACTATATGGTTTAATTCTGTTCCCTTATCTTGCCTATGTTCTTTAGTAAACCATGAGGACCCAACAATTACAAGCTTTCACACAACTTAATGTTCTTATGTACAACTAAATGTTTACACTTTACATAGCAGTATAACTGGCACGCTAGCTTCTCTATTCCAAACTTTGAACAATCTGTGTTAGCTTTACAACAAAAAACATTTATTTTCTAGCAAAAAAAAATCCTCACAGTATCAGACTTAAGTTTTGTGGTTTTATAGGAAGTAGGCTTAAATTTGACAAAAAAATATGTTTTGAGATACGTGGATAATCAATTTCAGATTTACAACCAAAGGAATGGTTCAAAGCAAAGAACGCTAGTCTAGCGGGGCAAGGGGTAGCACAGTGGAAAAATGCCCAAATTTAAGAATGTAGGAAAAGTCAGAGGAAAAACATAGCTCATTGAACTTGAGAAATGTAGCATATCTGAGAGCCTCTAAACAGGGCAGAGATATAATGATACCATGACACACTACATCCTTATCTATATTCATAATTAAATATACATATGTATTCATAGAACTCCTCAAAAATATAGCATGGTTATTTCCTAAGGAAACTAAGTAATGTTACTGTAACCACTTGCCACAAGGTTAAAGATTGGCTCTTATTCAAAAAGAAAAAATAGCAAATAATAGATTTTCAAGTGATAATGCAAATTATGAAGCATGCTTTTCAGCTGGCAATAACTTTCAACAAATGAAAATGACTTCTTACCTCTCTCAGTTTATTATGAGAAAGATGCAGTTTCTCCACTCTGGACCATGTGTATGCTTTTTCACTCAAGTCCAAGACGCTGATCTGATTGTTGCTAAGTAAGATCTCTCTTAAGTTCAGTGATTTCCAATTTGCAGGACCGGGCAGGTACTCAATGTCATTGCTGCTCATATCTAAGGACCGTAAGCTGAAAACAATACCACGTCAATGCGAAAACAGTACGAGTGCTTTCCAAAGCTATATGAGAAGCCATCAAAGGTCATTTCATCAGAGTAAGGATAAGATATAACTCTAGAAATAACATTATTTACATATAAGTATACATGTAAACTTGTGTATACATATAAGTATACATGGGTTAGAAAAAATGTTTCACTGTGGCAGTGATTTAAATAAATAGGGGCCATTAGAAACACAGTTGATGCTATTGTATAGTCAGGTGACTACAGATAACAGAAATGTATTTTTTTGAAAAAAGATAGATGAAAGATTTTGAATATTTTCACCATAAAGAGATGATCAGTGAGGAGACAGCTGTATTTACCTTCATTTGAATATTAGATAATATATACATGTATCAAAGTATCACATGGTGTCCCATAAATACACACAATTTATATGCATCAGCTAAAGAGCTTTCAAGAAAGAAAAAAAACTGAGGCCCATGTCGCTACTTCAGATACATAAAAATGTCAATCTCAGAAACAGGAAAAGACGTACTATTTTACAAATGTTTACAGTGCACGAGAAATTATAATTAACATGTAAAAATGGTCATTAAAATGCCTGCCTTCTACACAAGATTTAGAAAAACATAGCACAGGCTTGTCTCCTCAGTAGAATGAAGTTCATACATTATGGGGAGGATTCTGCAGAGGTTGATCCCCAGATAATTACGGTAGCACACAGGCACACCCTTCACCACTTGTCTCAGGGTGATAATCAAACCACACTCAATGTGGTTCTTTTTGGCCCTAAGAGGCCTTCAGTTCAAACTGAAGTACACTTGGGAAGCAAAAGGTTACCTGGACTTCTACGACTATATACTGACCCCTTTTACCTAGCATATTTAAAGCTTAATGAGTTAATTCTAAGTGCACAAAGGATACTTTCTGCTAGACAAAAGTTCAGATCACACAGCAACATCTGTGCCCTCATTTTAAAATGTTACTGGCTTTCCCTAGCTATCTTATATAAATGCGTGGAAAAAGAGAAAAGGAATTTGACTATATTAGAGATAAGACATGTATGTCTAACAAGCAACCCAAAAAGCTGAGGATCAGCAAGATTTTCCCAAAGCAGCACCTCTTTTGTCTCAGTCAGTATTAAGCTAGCCAACTGTGTGCTCATTTATGAAACAAAGGAAACTGAAGAAATACATCCAACTGCTGTAAAAATATGCCTAGGATGATATCTAAGGTGTGGTGTAATTAGAGACTGGACAATATGTTTAGTTCTCAGGAGGAAAAATCTCTTCTCTATGACATGTTATCTCCTATTAGGCATCGTAAATATATCATTTTTAAAATATGAGACTACATATACTTGACAGGTAAAAGTAGGGAGTGTCAAACTGAGCCAACTAGTGTTGAAGAACTGTGACTGTAGGGAAGATGTATTGTCTCTCTAATGAGATTAAAAAGAGAAGACAGTAACACTATTTTATAGAATTATTAGGGAGATTAAAGAAATGACTGCAGAACAGTTAGAAGAACATCTGACACATTCTAAAGGTAGGTATAAGTTAACTATGTTATGTATATTTGGCCTTCTATGGTTAGAATATAATTACTATTTACCTGCATATGCAGATATTTGCACATTGTTATGGCTTGTGTCTAGTTGTCCCCTCAAAGCCTCATAGGGTCACAGGTGGGGCTTTTCCACAGTGGCTGGGTTTAGAGTGTGTGATTGTTATAGTTGATACATTGTGTCAACTTGGGGAATCTGGAGGTTTAACTGAGTGATTCAGCAGGAAGCTGGGGTGCTTACTTTGTAAACATTCTGAGCCTATGGAAGAGGAGGGCATGGAGATTGTGTGAGAGGTTCACGACCCCTGGGTGGGGGTCGGCTGTTTACGATGTAGGGGAGAAACAGAGGCTGCTTGCAGCCATTCCTCCCTTTTGCTTTGGTTGTTTTTGCTGTGCTCTGCTGCCATGAAGCTTGCCCTCTGCCATGTGCCACTCTGCCTCTGAAGCAGCCAAGTATGGACTGACACCTCCACAAACTGTAAGCTAAATAAACCTTTCCTTCCTTCATTTTGGGCGTTGGGTATTTTGTCTCAGCAACAAGGAAAAAGTAACCAAGACAGTGATGCTGGAATCAAGGGTGTGTGGTGGGGACTGAGGATGCAGTGCTAGGATTAGGGTGAGTTCTGCCACCCTAAGGGTGGGTAGACCAGGTAAAAGATGAGGCACACAGAGGTGTCGCTCGTCTCTTGCTTTTGCTGTCTCTGCCACGCCGTAAACTGTTGCTCATCTGTGATGCCATCCCGCCTTGGAGCCAGCTGGTTATGGACTGAAACCTCTACAAACGGTGAGCCCTTCTTCCTTTAAATTTGGGTGTCAGGTATTTTTGTCTCAGTGATGAGAAAAAGCAACGAAGACACACATGCATATTTATAGATTCAATTTATAATGTACGACACAAGTAGAATAGCATTTAAAGTGACAACACACTTGAGATCTAATTAACGCCTGAGTTTGGGTTAAAAAGAACCTCTCATTTTCAATAAAATTAACCAAAAATTCTCCCAAAGCTGAAACCATGTACATTGTTATGATCATCACCAAAAATGTCACTCAAACATAACTTGAATATGATTTCAAAGCTGATAGTTCTTTTGCAACATAACCTCTAAGGATAGTTGAAATTTTAAAAGTTAAAGTGACAGGCAGTGTAGTCTCATTTCATTATAAGGCAACAACTAATTACACAGCCTTAAGTTTTTTCTACATTTTTACACTCTGACAAATTGAAAGTTTGAACTTTGATCTTTGGTCTAATGAAAGTCAAACATTTATATATACAAAAACATTAAGCTAAGTGGATTTAGAAATGAATTACATTTATATTCCTAAATCAAACCATATTTCTAACAGTTCTGCTCTAGATCACATAGTTTTAAAATTAAAATAACAGTAAACTTACTGTGGTAGATTTAAAATGGCATCTGGAATACATGTAAATTTGTTTTGGGACAACTTTAGGCTTGTTATGGAAGAAGGCAAGAAAGGCATAGTAGCTAAAAGAAAATAAAATGAGGTAAACCTTTTGATCATCTTTAACTAGATTTCTACTAAATTCAATAACAGCCACCAATGACTTGTCACTTGATTTCATTTTCACAGACAGTATAAAAAACACTATAAAGTAACATAATGTCCATAAAACTTCCACTGAATAATAAAGTCATTTACCACCTTCATCCCAAGTTTTAATTTAAACAACTCAGTTTGAAACTATGTGAGGTCATTAGATGATATGTAGTGTCCCAACAAGGTGGCTGAGTGGTCCAGGTGATGGACTGCTAGATGACATGTAGTATAGATTAACTCAAATTACTCACAAGTAACTATAACAAAACACCTTTGATCACTTTGCCAATTCACAATGTAGTAAAAGGATGGAAATTACTGATGACACTGTCTCATAAAGAGTGTCCTGGGGGATCATAATGGGTGGTCTCTAATAAAGGTATTATTTGATCATATGCTCTTATGAGATTGGGAAACATTAGGTAAGATAAAATGCGATATCTCAGAGTTCTCAAAATCCTGAATAGTCCATGAGTTTTCAAGAGAGAAAAACAGTATGTGGTACTTCCAGCAATAAAATTCTGTGGAACACAATTCAGAGAACTGAGCGAGCCAGACTGCTTGTTTTCTCATCTGGAAAACCCTGCAGTTAGAGCAGATGAGCTCCCATGCCCTCTCCTCTAGACTTGCATTAGACCTACAAGTCTTTGGTTGTAGGAAGATGGTTCTAGAAATTATTTTGTAGCATTTCCAAGGTTAGCCTGTGAATAATACTTTTTCTAGGAAATCTGCAAAAGTAAAAATCTGGGACAATTCAAGCAGCTGTCCTATTGAAAAGCAGAAAGACATATGCTATGCCTTACTGACTTCTAAACATACTTGTGACACAATAAATGAATAGAAATGATTCTCTGCCTAAGAATTAAGACTCCTGTGGTTCAGATGCTACACAGAAAACAGTCATAATAACAAAAAACTGAAACTTCATTTTACGTGGGGTTAGGGAGTAAGGGTGTAGTAGGGATTGAACCTAAGGTCCTTGCACTGAGCTACATTCCCAGTTCTTCTTACATTTTTTATTTTGAGACAGTGTCTCTCTAAGTTTTTAGGTTGCCCAGGCTGGGCTCAAACTTGCAATCTCCCTACTTCTGCTTCCCAAGGTGCCAGGATTACAGGCGGGTGCCACCATGTGTGGCTTCACATGTAATTATTATTAATGTCCTCCACTGGGTATCTTCGGAATGCAAGTACACTGTTGAAACTATTAAGGTTGTACAGTACTATCGTAGTTTGGATGTTAATGTAATCCAAAGGCCAGCTACTGATGGCTCAATCTCCACCTCACAACACTATGGGGAGATTGTGGATCCTTTAGTAGATGGGGCCTGGTGGAAAGAACTTTCAGATCAGTGGGGCCTGACATTGAAGGGGCTCTTGGGATCTCGGCCCCTTCCTGTCTGCCTCCTTCACCTCCCAGCTGCCATGAGGCAAGCAGCCACCTCCAGCGCAGGCTCCCACTTTGATGTGCTGCTCTGCCACAGCCCAAAGCAACAGCACAGCCAGTCATGGACTAGACTCCCTGAAACTATGGCACAAAGTAGTTGTTTCTTCCTTATCAATTCATTATCTCAGGTACTGTGTTCTGTGTGGGAAAGCTGACTAACACAACCTCAAAGCAGGGTTTTCAGCTGAGGTCTGTCCGAGTTGTTATAACCAGTTAATTAACTGCATGTCCGGAACACATCACAAAAAATCCTGACGACTCAATTTCTTCAGTTCCTCAGGCAATTATCTGTCCTTCTCTAGGTGATGGTTATGATTCAGCTGAGGAGATGGACTGACCTGAACCAAGTCTCAGAGTCCTTACCTGATCTTTCCAAACTCACCTTGAATATTATGGATAAAGAAATGCTCCCCGACTCTAAAGTCTGAACTAGATCCCCATGAGGTGCCCTCACAGGATCCTGAAACTTTTTCGCAATGTTTAGCACAATATATAATGACGTGAATTTGTGCCATTATTATTTAATGTTTGTCTTATAGACAGATATCAGACTTGCTTACTACTGAGTGAAAAACTCTATCCCTCGTTTCAGACTCAAGGTAAGAACATGGTCAAAATTCAGGAGAGTCCAAGGAAAAGATGGAGGAAAACAGGAGGAAATACTATACAAATTAATGTGGTTTTTATCTTTATTACTTTCTGAAAGTTCTTTGTTTTTGAAAGTTCTGACAATTAAATATTTTAAATAAGTAGTCAAGATGTATTTTTCTATCAAGCAATTTTAAGAATGATTTTAGTGAGCCAGGTGCAGAATAATCATAAGGGCTGCCAGACGTGTGCCATCCTTATCAAGATGAAATATGAAGGAGCTCCTGTTTATTGCCATAAATGTATTTCCACCAGCAATGAATATAATTCTTTGTATGATCCAACAGGCCAAGAGAATTTAGGGTAGTCCCAACTTTTAATAAAAATGAGGGTTATCTTGTATATTATGGTAATATCTGGCAAGCAGGATATTATAATAGCTTGCAAAGCTGAGGGAACACACACTTTACTAATTTGAAATCAGTGATGAATTTTACTTTTAGAAATAAAAACAATAGCTGCACTTATAATCCAAAAACTCTGCTAAAGAAACTTTAGTGTGAAAGTCAGGCTAAGGGCATTTCCCACAGCTCAGGCAGCCATGTACATTTTTAACTTAATACATTCAAAGCAGCCACAGTATAATTACTATTCATAGACCAAGTAACTGCCATCTTAGCCTATGATAATGGCAAAGTAGTAATTATTTTAAATTACGAACATGTTTTAGAGACTTTTTTAGCTCTAGGTTTATAGAAGAATTGGGTGAAAAGCAGAGTTCCCCTCTATTCCTTTCTCACGTCTCCACCTCCTTCCACACATTTTCCCCTGGTATTAAAAATCTGCATTAGTTTGGCACATAGCGTCCTGTAAGGTTCATTCCTGTGTTGTACATCTGACTGACGGGTTTTGGCAAATGTACGCGAGGTATTGTCCAGCGTTGCAGGGCTGTGCAGGGTAGTTTCGCTGCTGTGAAATCCTCTGTGCTGCGCTTTGTCTCCTTCCTCCCTGACCCCTGTAACCTGTTTCCTGTCCTCAGAGCAGACAGGACTGGCCTTCTCCCACCAGTTTCTTTCATGTGAATATTTACAAGTATTTAAGTTTCTCCCAGTCCTTCAGTGGCTTTACTGCTCATTTCCCTTTATTGACAACCTGCTGACTTTATTTTCGAACCCCCAAAACAGTATTTAAACTAAGACACCTTCTTTAAATTCCCATCTGCCCATATAAGGTTTCATCTATGAGTCTCGGAGGGCCCAGCAAACAACTGTACAAAACACTCACCAAGAAAATTCATTCTGGCACTGAAACTCTCCACTTTTGGGCAAGCCTCGAAAAAGTTCTCTGGTAGTGATGAAATGTGGTTTTTACTAAGGTTTAAAATCTTCAGTTCCTTCAGGCTCAAGGGGGAATACATCTCTGATATTTTATTTCTAGTCATGACAAAACAAAAATAGGAGTTAAATGCCATTAAGCTCGTATACTTAAAGAAAAAAATCAAAACAATTCACCTTCAAAGAATCACACCAAAGCAAGCTTATTAATTTTAAAATCAGTGGTGAAAATTGGTCAAACCGTAATATTCATTGCCTCCGCCTTCTGTTATGTTTTTCTTTAGACTTCATTGGCATAGAAAGGTCAGCATAGTTTGTCATCTCTAGAAAACTCAGTACCAGGCACCCGTGCCACTCTCATGGACCTCCTCTCACCCTTCTAAAATGAGCTGCTCCAACCTCTCCACAGCCTCTGGGAGGGTCTTGGGAACAGAGGACAACTGATTGTAGGACAGGTTCAGCTGTCTCAGGGTGGGGCACTTCACCGAGGCATCCACCACTATGGAGGGTCCAATGTCGTTTCGAGAGACGTCAAGGTTGGAGATACAATTCATTTTCAACAAGTAAGAAGGGAACGCTGTGAATTTATTACTGTGTAGATCCAAATGTGTCAAACACCTCAGAGTCTGAAAAAACAATATTTCAAAATCCTAAAATGAACCATCTAAGAAACTTTAGCTAATCCATCTGCTTTCCATATCTCTGGTTTAAACCATCACAAATTGTTTTCATTAACCTGAAAATCCAATCCACTGCAGAATTTCAGCATACTCACTAGCCAACCATCTCCGCTGTAGCATAAAGAAAACCAAGAAAATACATCAGGAAAACTGTGAAGAGCTTTTGTGTAAAAATAGGGTGATAAGCCTAATTCAGTTTTTTTTTTTTGTAAATTGCTTCTGGGAAGAGCAAGATATGCTTCAACAAATATTTGGATTAATGATTTAATGAAAAACAGGATAGCTGGTGATATACTTCAGTGGCACAAGCACCTGCCTAGCAAGTGCAAGGTCCTGAGTTTGATTCCCAGAAGACCAAAAAACAAAAAAACAAAAAAAAAAGAAAAGGAAAAACAGGATAATAAGATTTAATAAAGATAAAATATAATGCTGAGAATGAATTTTTTTAAAAAACTACCTTCTAGAAATTGTTATACATTTTAATATCAATAAGATTTAACCATGAAAGTAGTCACCTATATAGTATTACATATTTTATTTTAGAACTTCTTTTTTCAAGAACTTTTTGCTTTAACCTCTAGCTTGTTTTTAAGAAATTTCTAATTTTAAAATAATGACAAAGTCTATTTACATACTATGGCAATTAAAAAAATACTATATTAAAAAAATACTATATTTACTATCAAGGGGCTGAAATACTAGAAATAATTACAACTTTATATTCTTCAAATATCACTTCTTTATATATCAATATATGTATCCTCACAAGGAATTCTTAGGAGCTTGATGCAATTATAGGGTTATTAATGACTTTGCCTCAGTTGTTCCAAAATTCCTGTTTTTGTTTCTGAGCCTACCACTTTATTCAGAAGGAAAGATTTTTTATTTTAATTACTTACTCCCAACATTTAATCAGGAAATCTTCTTGTAAAAAAAATGCAACTGAAATATATCAGGCAGCAGTGAGAAAAGTGCCATCCAATGATTTTGATGTTTCTAAAAGAGAAAGGCCAGATGTGGCAGCATATGCCTATAATCCCAGCTCTTGGGAGGCTGAGGCAAGAGAAATCTTCAAGCTAGGCTATATTCTAGATATTCTTTTACTTATGTTTATAATGAGTATTAATGAAAGTTTGCTCATTCATTAATAGTGTCAACCATTAGTTCCTCAACATATTAACTCAGTAAGTATCTCCTCAGCTTCTATGACACACCAGGCTTACTAGACTTGAGGATAGAGAGAGACAGCCTAAAATAGCCTGTCTCCATGGAGTTCCACAGTATATCTTAAATCAAAATGTATGGGTGACTGGGAATTGGGGGTGCTATGGAAATGTAAACCAAGTGGACAGCCAGCATTGGAGGGAGGGAGGGTGAAGAACAGAGACATGGAGGGAAGAAGTGACATTTAAACTGAGACCTAGGTGACTTGACGGGATTAGCCAGGTCAAGAAGTGGAGAAAAGGGAGGGCATATTTTAGATGTGAAGGTGTGAAGGTGTGAAGGTCATGTCTTTCCCTCTTTCTCTCTCTCCAGCTATGCAAACTTTGGGTGAAAGATACTATTTAAATATACTTAAAACTCATGCAGTTTTGCTTGAAAAATAGCTCAATATTATGATGAGCAGTACATTAGCAATAAGAGTAGGTTTTTTTTAATGGACAATCCTTTATCAAACTTTGCATTTCAGTCCACAAACTCAGTTTAATTATTTAAATCCTTTGTATTAAGATCTTCTCATGGTACTCACTTTAGCTTTAAAAACTATTTTGGTCCCTAATACACAAAAATAATGACCATGGTCAATATTCAGAGGAGTATCCCGTCAACAAACTATGTTATACTTTAATTCTTAAAAACATAGGAAGTTGTGCCCAAAAAATCAATTTTCAAGTTATATACAATTTTAAGACTTAAAAATATCCCAAATCCAATTATGATCCTAGAGCAAAACCCAAGCGTTTTACAGACAAGATAATGAAGGTGTTAAAGCAGGCAAAGTAATGAACATTTGGGTAGCTAAGCTGAAACCAGGATGGGCAGCTAAGTTGAAAACAGTACTATCAAAACAGGTCTGCTTCTACTCCGTCTAATGTAATTTAAACAGTGTAAGTTACCTTCCTGGAATTAAGTAATGGAGGACATCATCAATATGTAGCCTTAATAGACTTCAACATGGACTACGTGTCATCAGGACAGAGCCCAGAATTCCTTTTCAATCTCCCTTCCCATTGCCCGCCCTCGGAGGTGGCTCTGAACACCACACAGACTGATGCCTGTTTGGCGAAAACAAGAATGAGCGGGACAATAATCAAGCGACACAAAAGCAGAGCCTGCTTCTGAAAGACCTGACCACGCCAGCCAAGTATCGGGGCCACGCCCTTGTGTGGTGCATGGAAGGATGCGATCTTGGAACTTACTTCACAGAGCTGCTGCGGGAAGCTTGTGAGCATGTTCTGGTGCAGCTCTAGCTTCTCAACGTGTTCCAGATGGCCACTCATGCAGCATTTCTGGCTCAGGGCATCAATATCTCTGAGCTCATTGGCAGAAAGGTCTAGTGATGTAATATATTCTCTCTCATAAGCCATCGAAGAAACGCTGTCTGAATGCCTCATATGGGGCTGAAGTTTTGATGACCCTTTTGTCAACACCAAACAAACAGCAGAAATATAAGCAAACAATTTAAATGTACTTGGTAAAGATTCGCTGAACATCTGCTAACGTCAGGCTATCTGGAAGCCACTGGAGGCTCAGTAGGACACCACCCTCTGGAGCTTGCATTCTACAGGCAGAGCTGGACAGTCAATAAAAAATATTTAATTAGCTAGTATTACAAGAAAAGGAGTAGAAAATGAGATGAAGAGTGGTATTGGTGAGGTATTATTTAGATTTCAGAAGACTCATTAAAAAGCAGGTATCCAGTGATACTAAGAAAAGGTAAATTTTAAAATTTACAACTATGTTTCATTTTTTTATACCCTGTGGAATCATTAGGCCAGTGCATATGGTAGTTATGGATGCTGAAAGTGGCACCAAGAAAATCTGAATAGTGAGAGGAAACTTAACAAGATAACGTATTCTGCCCAAGGTAACTACTTATTCATGATAACCTCCAAATACTTACTGAGTGAATCGTCTGAACACAACAGTTTTCTTTTTCGCCTCAGGAAATCATCATGATCAAAAATAGGCCCCTATTGAGAAAATAATGATGTTTATAATAAAACTATTATTAGTGAGTTTTTGAGAATATTTTAATATAGAAACAGCTATGAAACTTCAATGGAAAAATAGCATT
Source organism: Dinomys branickii (assembly GCA_004027595.1). NCBI lineage: Eukaryota > Metazoa > Chordata > Mammalia > Rodentia > Dinomyidae > Dinomys > Dinomys branickii. Next base: position 44,587 of record PVLD010009775.1, on the reverse strand, counting down.
TGTAATTACAGAGAAAGTTACAAAGTGTAAATTAAAAACCTAATCGTGAAGGTCAAAGGTTTTCATGCCAGAATGACCTGACATAGCATCCATAATTTCTCCTTTGTTTTAAATATCAGGAAACTGAAAAGCAGTGAGGTTGAGTCATAAAGCCATATGTTTCATCAATGAAACAATCTTTTCTAAGATAATAATATAAACTAGAACCAGTACATAAAAAATACTGTGGGCTAATTTAACCTATTCAACTACAGTCACTCATTTTGTTTATCTTAAGATATAAAATAACCCTCATATTCTTAATACTGAATTATGATAAAAATACAATGGCTTCTACTTTTCCCAACCACAATCATAAAACATGTAAATGTGTTGTTCTTCTAGTTATTACAGTTATTACACAGATAAGAAATAATGATGGCTTAAAAATTCAATGATTCTCAATGAAAAAAATGCATTGTGATGAAAAAATGAAAATATGCCACTCCAGGCTCAGTGTCCTTCTGACCCCTATGTGGTTCCTTCGAAATCACTATAAGATTTCTAGCTACAGTGTTCATGGGACCAAGACGCACAGACCCAGCCTGGCACTGGGAAAACAAAGAAGGATGAAGCCATTTTGAAATATTCTCGGTACATAAATCCATCCTCTATGTGCTCAAAAACCTACAAATGCAAATTTAAGTTATGTCTAATATGCTTTCTCATATATATTTTTTCATACCTCAAAGAATTCCATACAAATCGGTCCAAGGTTTGCCACAAATTTTAGTTCTAAGAAAAGATGTCAGCAAGCAAGCATTTCATTTAACACAATCACAGTCTAACTTACCAACGAACTGGAATGTCTCTGCAAGTTTGGAGAGCAACGCTGCAGCACAGGATCTCGATAAAATTCTGCCACATTCACTGAATTTGATTTCTTTTTCACAAAAAATGAACCTTCACTTCCTATTTTGAAAAGATAAAATAACACAAAAGTGAGTAAGAAAAGCTGACTCAATCATAAGATGCTAGTATCATAGTTCAGTTTTGGAAGATTAAATGTATTTTTATTAATGAAGATTTCACAATTTAATTCCCTTTGTGCATTCTTTAAGAGTAATCAACTGTCAGCTTTTCATTTTAAAATTAAACTACATTTTTCTTCCTCCATAAATATTTACTGAATGGTGTCACAGACTAGACCCTGATTAAGTGCCGGATAACGACAAGCAGGAAACAATAAATCCGTGCCTCAAAGGAACTCCTAGTCTCCTAGGAATAAGCCAAGGAAATCAAGGTTCCATATACGGTAGTAAATGTATGTGTTTCCAAGAAGCAGGGAAAGTTTGCACACAAGTCTAATTAATGTTAATTATTTTCCATTTATCTGAACTTTCTTTAGACATTTTTCAATTATGGCTATAAATACGGGGATCGCACTTTAAATTATATAGCATACAATAACCTTGAATATAACACTATTTGAATTTCATGGTTTCTCTTATTGAATGACATTAAACCAAGAAGGTTAGCTGGCATTAATCTTTAAGTTTGTTCTGTTTTGTTTTTTGTTTTACAGTATTGGAGATTAAACCTTAATACAAACAGTACCTGTCTGGTTCGGTATTAAAATTTAATTCATTCTATAATTTAAGTGGGTTTTATGCTTAATAATTTTAATAAAATAGAACTCATAATTTAATTATTCATATATCTTATAAAGCGTAATGTATTTTCACAATTATCTCACTTCATGTTTGTGAAAGATCAGTCAGCATATTTATATAAGCATTATAATAAAGATATAAAGTTCATTTAATGATTTTTATGTTAACCTTCCTAATGTTCTCCTTTATTTAAAAAATGCCTGAAGGGCTCAGTGACAGAGACAATGTTTAGCATGCAAGAAGCTCTGGGTTCAATCCCCAGCACCAGTCCCCCAAAGAAAAGAAAAAAAATTTTAACTGGAAGGAATTCTTCCAGGTATGATAGACTAACAAGCACACACTTAAGTTTATTCCCATAAACAATTAGAAAACTGAACAAAATATGTTAAGCAAATAGGAATTTAAACATTGACCAAACATTGCCCAAGAATATGTAATCCCTGAAAAAAAAGAAACAAATTATCTGCATCTTATTGAGGCATATTAGGGTGTGGCAAACTGGCTGGGAAAGTGGGTGTGACCTATAGCTCACAGAGTTCCAGGATATACAAGTAAAACAGTTCCCAAAGCCCTGCACTTGGAACCAATCCAAAAGTGCTATCTTCAATTCTTCTGGCAAGAACTCAAGCAGGTTTTGGATAGGATGGCCTAGACCTGATGTCAGCCTGAGGAGTAAAATATACAAAAGATGGCTGCCATTTTCCTTGCGGCCAGCATGTTCCTTTTTTCACAGTGGTCCACTCTTACCCTACAGAGTCTATTTCTTTTCTTACTTTTAATTAGCCTACATACACTCCTTCTTCAGAGCATGCTTCTTTTCCTACCTTTAATTAATGTAAAACCTAGCTACCTTTTGTGCTTGTCTTAACCAATCCTTTGTTCAGAAAGAACCTAGAGAAGAATCTCTAAAAGGGGTCCCCAGCACCCCAGATCCCAGTAACACTATTATTATCACACTGGCCTGCTGCCGGGAGGACATTTAAGGGTCACAGATACAAGGAAAAGAAATTTAAAGAAAGCCTGATGGCTTTTTGTGAGGGGTTGGAGATCAACACAGACACTGAGGTAGATGGGTGTCCCAGGCAGAGTCATAGATAAAGAGCTATAGTAATATACATGGGGTGTCCAGCAAATATGCACTATAAGGAATGTAAGAAGAATTCTTCTGGAGGAACAAATGATACTACAATAGATACAAACTTGGATCAATATAAAGAAGTGATTTCACGCAAAAAATTATAATCCTCAATACCTCCATGCCCACTGTAGCTCCAAAATAGACAGCAGAATAGAGAACAGAACAAGAGAGTTAACAAACTGAGTTACACTGTTATCATTTCTCAAGTAGTGAGAAAAATCAGTAAAGATATAGAAGACTTGAAACATGTTACCAAAAAACTTGACCTAATTGACTTGTCCTACCCAACAACTGAATATACTTTCTTTTTAATTGTTCATGAGACATCAAAAAGATTGACCATTTGACAATCCAGACCATGTTGCAATAAATTTAAAAAGCCAGAAATATTAGACTAGCTTCACTGACCACTAAAAAGTTAAACTGAAACCAGTAACAGAGTTATCTAGCAAATTTCTAAATATTTGAAAGATAAATGATACTCTCCCAAATGACCCATAAGCCAAAGAAGTCACAAAGGAAATTAGGAAAGAAATTTAAACTGAATGAAAACAGAATATATAAAAAGTTGGAGATGGAGCTAAAGTGGTGCTTCAGACAACCTGATATGTATTCCCTTAAGTGCTATATTACAAAATAAGAAAAACCAGCAAATCAATATTCTGTGCCCACATCAATAACTTACACAAAAAGGCATTGAAAATAAATATTGAAAAGGAAATAATAAAGATTAGGGGGAAAGACAATGAAAAAGAACACCAACAAAATGGAAAATAAACAAAAAAATCTGAAAAGATCAATGAAATTGATTAACCATGAGTAAGACTGGACAAGAGAGAAAGATACAAATTACCAGTGCCAAGAATAAAAGATCAGATATCATTACAGATCCTAAAAATATCAACAAGATAAGGGAATTATTATAAATACTATTAAATAAATAAATTGCACAACATGTGAAATGCATATATGCCTTGAAAATCAGAAATTCCCCAAACTGATAACAAAACTCATAACATAAAAGAAAATCAAAATAACCACAAGTTTACTCAGGTTATTAAATTCATAATTAAAAATCTCCCCCAAGTTTTCCAAGGCTAATCAGACTTTATTGGTGAATCTTATCAGGTGTTAAAAAACAAAATGATGCCTCTATACTAGGTTCAGGAAAACAGTGGACTTGGGAACATTACTCAGTTCAAGAGGTAAGCACTATTCTCATAATCATGAGGAAGGGTGCAACTCTACAACAACACCCTTCACAGATACAAAATCCTTGACAAATTTTAGAAAAAGTCCAATACTATATGAAACAGTCATTTAACATAACTACGTGAGATTTTCCTGTGGACTGAAAATTTGGTTTAATATTTAAAAATCAAGTCAATGTACTTTACCACAGTAACACAATAAAAGGGAAAAACAACCATTTCAAGAGAGGCCACAAAGAGCTTTCTGACACTCACTGAGTATTAATGACAAAAGGCTCAGCATACAGTGACTAGGAAGCAGCTTCCTCACTCTAATGAAGGGCATCTGTGGAAAACTAGATAATGCTTTCGCCTGAGTTTGAAAACAAAGAAATGATGCTAACTCTTTCCACCTCTATTCAGTGTGGTACTGGCAATCCAGCCAATGCTGTAGACAAGCAAATGGTAAGAGGAAGGAAGAGAAGGAGAAAGGGACGGAGGGAAGGAGGCCTGGGCTGGAAAGGAGTAAGTAAGTCTGGTTTTCTAATTAGCAAAGCACACATTTGTGAACACTGAAAATTCTGTGTATAAAAAGCTCCTAGACCTCTTAAGGAAGTTTAACAGAATGCAAAGTTAATCACGGCTGTATTTCTGTTTACCAGTAGTAGACTATTGGAAATTGGAATTAAAGACCATCGTAAAGGTATCAAAACATGCAATTAAAAAACACTGTTAATTTTTAAAAGACAAAATTAATGGAAATATATAATATATTTTTGTCAAGAGATTCATTAAGCTATTTCCCCCAAAAGCAGGAGGCATCACAATACCCAACTTCAGGCTATGGTAGAAGCCAACAGTGGTAAAGGCCATATGGTACTGGCACAAGAACAGACGTGTGGAACAGTGGAACAGAACAGAGGATGTAGAAACATCCACAGATGCATTTAGCTATTTGACCTTTGACAAAGGGAACAGAAGCAAAGATTGGAGGAAAGATCGCCTATTCAACAAATGGTGCTGGAAAGAAGGATGTCTGTTTGCAGACGATTAAAACTGGACCCATATCTGTAACCATGTGCTAAACTAAAATCAAAATGGATCAAAGACTTAAACATTAAAATACAGACACTGAACCCACTTGGAGATAAAATGGGTAAAACACTTGAAGCCATAGGTATAGGAAAGGATTTTCTTAGTAGAGTGAAGAGACAACATACAGAATGAGAAAAAAAATTTGTCAGCTCCTCCTTGTCCGCTCCTCCTTAGACAGAAGACTAATACCTAGAATATATGAAGAACTCAAAAAGATTAGACCACCTGGAATAAAAGACCCAGTCAAGAAATGGGCAAGTGAAATAAAGAGACATTTCTCAAAAAAAACAAAAAGTACAAATGGCCAACAGATAAAACGAAAAAGTGCTCAACACCACTGGCTCCTAGAGAAATGCAAATTAAAACAATGCTAACATTGCATCCTACACCGGAAAGAATGGCAATCATCAAAAAGTCAAAAAATAACAAATGCTGATACAGCTGCAGTGAAAAAGGAATGCTCCATTATTCTTGGTGGGAACATAAACTAGTACAACCACTACAGAAATCAGTATGGAGATGTCTCCAAGAACTAAAATTAGAAATTCCAAATGATCAAACTATTCCCCTTTTAAGTATTTTCCTCAAAGAGCTGAAGACACCACATTACAGTGACACATGCATACCAATGTATCCACAGACACATTTAGCTAATAAAGCACAGTTCATAAGAGCTAAACCCTGGAATCAGCCTGTATGCCCATCAACAGATGAATGAATAAAGAAAATTTCTAAGCATAATGAATACAACTCAACTCAAAAGAAGGATAAATTTGAGAAATTTGTAGGAAAATGAACACACCTGGAAAGTATAATGTTGCGTGAAATAAATCAGACACACAAGCTAAATACCACATAGTATCCCATTTAGGTAAGACAAAGTATAAACAAAGAGCATGAGAAAGAATGCATGGAAGGAGACACGGGGATGGAGGCCTTGCACACAGGAAGGGTCTAGGAGACCGAGGGCCTGTGGAGCGGGGATGGAAGGGGGAGTGAGCAGAGCTAAGATATGCCAGGCACAGGACCCCAACAACCTCGAGGAATGTGAACAGTGCATGTCGTCAACATGAGATGAAATTAACAGTAACATGAATGGAAATGGGGGAAGGAGATTTAGACCAGGAAGAGGGAACTGTGCAAATAGGGGAAGAGGATTTTAAAAAAAGAAAATAAATAGATTATGCTACTCTCCAAGATGAACATAAATGTCACATACTATAAACGTACTTATACAAAAAAGATATTCCTCAAATGCACTTGGAGATTTAACCTATATAAATCAGTGTATTATATAAATTATATACTGCATAACATATCATATAAATAACATAATGTTATATCATTTACAAATTCATTCTAATGTTGTCTATATTCAGTCCCTGTAAAAGTTCTATCATAAAATTAGTGAATTCAAAATGTGTACAGAAGTGCAAAGAACACAAGAGAACACTATCTGACTTCAAGACATATTATTAAGCTAAGCTAATTAAAACAGTGTAGCATTGGGAAAAGATAAAGGTATAAATAAATGGCACAGAAGACAGTCACACTTATATGGCCTATTCAATTGAACAAAACTGACACTAATTCAATGAAGAATTATGGTACTTTGAATAATGATGTTGGAATACCTAGACAGTCATATAGAAAAATAGAAATAAATCTTTCATTGATGCCACACACAAAAAACAACTTGCAGTTGCCTACAGGCCTGCATGTAGAAGTATTTCAACACTTCTTGGAGGAAACAGGCAAAACTATTCACAAATGTAGGTGAAGAGATATGTTTTAAAAGGTGGTAGAAAAACCTCAAACTATAGAACAAAAGTTGAAAAACCGTACTTCATCAAAATGTGAAACTTTCTGCTTTTTATCATTAATAACATGAGAAAATAAGCTATGAGTGGGGGGAAATATATATATCCACTATGACTTCTACCCGCAATACCAGAATATATAAAGAACTCCAAAAATACAATATGACAATGATACAATTAGGAACAAAATATCTGAACAGAAACTTCACAAAGAAAATATGTGAATGATGCACAAGAACACAAAAATATCCTCAATGGAACTGTCATAAAGGCAAATGACAATTAAACCCAGTGAGTTAGAATGTATCTCCACTAGAAGTGCAAAATTAAACTGGTCAACAGTATCGAGCATTGAAAAGGCAGCAGAATTCTCATGTATTGCTGGTGGGACTATAAGACAGTACAAGCACTTCGGGAAACAGCCAGAAACAAAAGAATACATACTGTGTGGTTCTTTTTATATGAAACCGGAGAAAACACTAATTTAACATAATGACAGAAGTCAGATGCATGCTTGCCAGGGTACAAGGACAGAGGGTCATGTTCTGTGGAGAGGTATAAACTTTTATGTATGTTGCATAACTTTGAACTAGTGATGACTAAGCATTTATACATATCCAAAGGCCATGAAAATACCTACAAGAGGCATTTTATGTTATATAAATAATAACAGTAAAGATGATTGCTAAAAATTACTTAGACTTGAAATATTTCATTTTGAGAAAACTCGCTTTTTGTCTTCTCAAATACCTTTTTTCTAGAATTTCTCTTTGTTTTCTTTTCTCTTCTTTTTTTTTTTGGTACCAGGAATTGAACTCATGACCTTGCGCTTGCCAAGCAGGCACTGTGCCGCTAAGCTACAGTCCCAGCCTGCAAATATCTTTATTCTATTCCTCAAAGTTTCAGTCACTCAGTGTATAAAAAAGCCCTTCATTCCCACTCTGACCAAGATGCATTATATTAAATGTTAGTCAAAATTAGTATATTGTATGTCTTCTTAGTGCCAATTTTGTAAAAAATTATCAAGTGAGCTATTAAAATTTTAATGTTGTTTTTAACCATAATAAAAGCCAAAAGGATTTTATCCAGTGTCTCCTATTTACCAGACAGCCCAGACACTTTACTTACTTTTGAATCCAGAACCCTGTTATGACAACGTTTAGCAAGACTAAGGAGCCTTACTCAAGCTACAGAGAGACGGCGTCACCACCTGAACACAGAATGCAACTGCAGTCTGAGTCAGTTTTTCCACTGTAATAGTCACCATGAACTGACCAGGCTGGCAACAATTGGAAGCACAGAGATACTCACTCACTTGAACTGGAATGAGGCACCATAACTGTTTCCAGTAAGAAACTCATTTTACCCAAATTTATCCAGGATTTAGTCTCAGTTTCTGCTGTTTAGTACCAGTGTATATGTGTATGTAAGGGAGCTATGCTTTGTAGTAAATACCTTCACTATCCAGGTCATCACTCTGACCAAACACGCTGTCCATAGAAGAATCGGGGATGAAGGCCCATTCATCTAATTTATCAAGTACATCTTCAGAAACATTCCCGTCACTACTGCCTGAGGCTGCTCCTTCTTCCACAGCACTTTTCATCTGATGCCGGAGCACCATTCTTGCTAGCATAGATCCTCTATCTAAACATAAAAAGTATAGCAGCAACTTCAGAATTCACGATTATATACACATAAACCAAACTTCCTTATGTTCTCATACTTCTGGAGAGCTTTCCAAAGTCACTTTACAATATACAATGGTATGGAATGGTTACCAAGGTGATTAATTAAATTTTTAAAAAATCATTAGCATTTATCTAAAGCTTTGATATAAATGACAAAATTGGTTTGTAAGCAGTTTGATTCAAGAAAGGACTGGGAGCTGGGTGTGGTGACTCATGCCTATAATCCCAGCACTCTGGGAGGCTGAGGCAGGAGGACTACATGTTGGAACCCAGCCCGAGCAATTTAACAAGATCCTGTCTCAAAATAGAGAAATAAAAAAAGACATAGGGATGCAGCTCTGTGTGAGCGCTCAGGTTTCAATCCCTAGCACCACAGGAAAAGGAAGGAGCGGGAGAACCGAGGAGATGGGGGGGCGTGGAGAAGAGAAGCAGAGGAGGAGGAGGAGGACAGGACCGGGCTGTGGGGTGGTTAGGCTGTGTCAGGGCACAGCAGAGCCCCTCGCAGGCTACGGGAGCTTCCTAGCACCATCTTCTCGCCTGGAAGGTGAGGATGACATATTCAGCATACTGACATGAAACTAACGATAAAACATGGCACTAAATCATGTCTCCTCAATTTCCAACGTCCCCGGAAGCAGCTCGGAACCTATTTGTGGATGTTTTGCTGACATATTTGCATATTCACATATATATGTCTCCCGTATCTCCATTGAGTTCTCAGCATCATTAGCATGCTAAAATCACAGTTCCAGTCTCTTTTTTTTTTATTTAATGCATTTTCTAAGAGATATTTAAAGTTGCTACTTGTTTTTCCTCAAGGACTACAAAGCATTCCGCTGCACAGATATGCCATGATTTATTTACACAAGCCTTTTGGGAAATACTTGGGTTTTTCCCCTCCCTTTTGCTATTTTAAACAATATTCTGCTATACGTTGTATAGGTTCCTCATGCACACTGAAAATGTCTGTACCAGGGATTCTTAATGCTATACTGCCGAGGCAAAAACCCATGTATCCTCGTTTATAGGTACTATCTTCAATATCAGTTTTAAAGATTAAAAAATATTTTAAAAGTACGTATGTACACTGAAAGCATTAGTGAGTCTCACTAGATGTCCTCAAAGGAAGAGAATTTCAATTGCTGTCAACAATATGTAAAATGTTTGTTTCCATACATTCAACACCATTTATTATCAACTTTTAATTTTTGTCAATATTTTACATGTATAATTGGAGGACAGATATTGGGAAGTAGAAAAAAAATGTTCAAAGGGGAAGGACACAAGTGAAGAGAAAGGGGAGAGACAAGAAAGGGAAAAGAAAGAATAAAAGAGAAAAAATGGAAACAGAGATTGTGATAATAGGGGGTGGAAAAAGGATCAAATGGAGGTAAGAATGAAGAAGAAAAGAAGAATTAAGATATATTATGTACAGGTACAAATTCGCTATGATGAATGTGATCAATACATGTGGCAAACGTACTAATAAAAATAAAGTTCAAAAATTTAATGTGCAATAGCTATATATTATGTGCAAAGTGCTAGTACAGATACTAGGGTTACGATGAGGGACAAAACTGACACTAACTTCATGATGCTTATAATCTAACAAAAAGGGAAATTGTACAACAAAAAGAAAAAATACAGTAACATAATATGCTCAGTACTGGAATAGTTAAGAAACAGGGCCCTGTGACAGGAACATCTGTCCCTCAGATTTCCAGGGGATGGACATGTTTTCTTATAAAGTGAAGGTGTTGAGGCAGGAAGAATGAAGATGCAAGATGAAGAAATGAGGGAGGGACAGAAACTCTAAGAAAAGCTGGAGTAGGGGTATAAGAAGCATATAAGCACACAAAGAGATTTCTGCCTGCTGCTATTTATTTGTAGGGTCCTCTGGAAGGTGACAGACCTTGTAGAGCCACCAGTGTGGAAGGATAGATCATTTTTCCAGCAGCACTCAGGTATATAATGAAAATCAGGAAAAAAATTAATCAGATGGGGAAGGACTGGTGTGCTGTCAATCAAATCATTGTATTTACATTGGATCCATTTTGGCATCAGAAAAATGACAATAAAATAAATGTTATTAGCAAGAGAGTCCTTCCAGTGAAGAGTCACAGAACAGAATAACTACAGGGAAGAAGGTGAGCATGGGAGGAAGTTAACGGGAAACTAGGAGCTCAAGAGGTAAAACATTTAGTATAAGTGGACAATCAGAAGCAGATCAGTGCAGGTAACTGGTCATCAATAGAATATAACATATTTGTTAGTTTGAAAGCATAAAGCAAATATATCCTTAATTGAATTCAAAGTACATATTAACTTTAAAATGACAAGCATAGATGTATTTTGTATGTCTTGTTTACACAGCGATACAAAGTATTCTTATTGATACTTACTTGTTTGTTTCCTTAAATTAGATGTCTTATCTGGAAATAAAGGAGCAAGCCAAGAAGGCTCAATTTTTCCTATACAAAATCCTCCAAGGCAAATGCTATTGTTGGCCAGATCCAGGGCCAGCCTCCTCAAGAGTAAGCTGATGATCCGGCTGTCGCCTTTCTGGATGCTTATGGTCAATGCTTTCCTTACATCTTGCTCACGGGACCCACTATTAAGTAACAGTTCCACCAGTTTGGGACTGCTGTCTTTCTCACATACCTATTAAATTGGAAAAAAAAAAAAAAAAAGCAAGGATGCCTGTGAAAAAACTGTAAACTTTCCTTTTGGGAGACTGGTAAATTGAACTTGGCATGATTTTCTCTACACAAAAAATTTAGGTTCAAACAAAATAAAAACTTATTCTTGAAATAGATTAGGAAAATAAAATTAGTACCACAGATATCAGAGTAATATGATGCAAACAATCTGCCACCTGAAAGTCAGTGATTATGAATGAGATTAGGCTTCTCTGGTGGTCTTTATCCAAGGATTTTCATGCCCATTAATAAGTTGCCATTTTCTTCTCCAGCAAGCACATATTTTGCAGTGTGAAATTTTCAGAATGCTTTTACAGTTAGCTCACTCTGTGCTCTGAATAGTGTTTAATTATGCAATCTCTTAGTAAATGAATAAGTGGTCTAGATTTCTTCCTCTGTACTGGCACAAACTAAGGTACATTCAGTGAATTTGTCCATAGTATTTTAAAAATATTTATTGTATGTTACATAGAAATAATCTCTGACAAGTAAGGTAAGTCCCTTTAATAAAATATGCAATCCATCAATGTTTTTTGTTTTGTTTGTTTTGGTTTCATGATGCTAGGAAACACGAGAGCTATCCCACTGAGAGAGACTCCAGCCTCAAAGACCTGATTGTGTTTTTAAATGGACAATAACAAGTGCATGAAGTCCAAAGAATGTGAGAAGATGAATAAAATGAAGTCTGCGTCTAGAAAGATTTGAGTAAACTGGAAGAAGAGTTCAAAGCACTTCGTATGGGGAATGTAGTCCAGCTGCATTTGAATGTTTTTGCTGTCCCTAATGAGAACTTGGAAAAGGAAGTTTCTTTTTAGTTCTTTGGTTTCTCTAAGTGACATTAATGCAATGATCTGCATATAAAAGATGTACAATTAAAGCTTATCAAATTATTGAGTATGATTTAATTAACTTTAATAACAAGCTATTTTCAATGACTATTTCCAATGTCACTTGCTTAAAATAAATTTAACTATATTTAAATAAATTGATTAATTTTTGGCTTCAAGTCGTAAATATAATAGCACAGGCCAAAGAGTTTTAAATTCTGTTTTTGTTTATGTTGATGATTAATTGCTACTAACTTACAGCTGACAAATTGACTTGAATACAAATGCAAGGGTGAAATTAAACAGACTAAGGCTTTAAAAATAAAGTACTCAAAAGCATAGTACCCTGCTGATTACTTAATAATGTATATTAAATTGCTATTTAATTGCTTTGTCAGGATTATTAAATTTCTAGAAATAGACATAGTACTGTCTATATACTAATATAAAGTCAACAGTTTATACAACCAAGAAAAATATGAAATATAGGAAATGTATTTTAGTAAACATTTACTGAATACAGATTTATATAAAACAATGAGGTAGATCCTCTGAGGAATACAAGATGACCACTGGTATATTTCATTTTCATACAACTCATAAAATGTACAGGAGGCACACATAAATTACCATGAACTTACAAAAGTAACTCTTACATTTGTTTGAGGGTTTGGAATGTGAGGAAGATTTCGTTCAGGAAAGAGAATTTGGATTAAATGTGATGGAAGAGGAGAACAGTTAGATTTGTCTCTGCACAGTTCAGGAAAAAAAAAAAGAAAAGAAAAATCACAGTGTTTTACAACCTAAGTAGTAGCCCACAGCAAGGGATGTTGGTGTAATGACACCTCAAAACTGTGTAGTCTAGAGCCTGCGTAACTACATACAGCAGAGGGAAAATCACTGAAAAATGATTAAAACAATAAAACTGTGAGTTGTGTAAAAATGGCTGGAGAACAAGTTGTATAGAGATGCATAGTAAGAGAAATATTTGAAGTTATTTCTCCAATTAATAAGGTAGATAAATAAGTGAAATGAAGAATTAGACTAAAGGACCCCATTACCTCTGAAATTCTGTGATTCAACTCCTACTACAAATCAGAAAAAACTGAGCAATAAAGTGGTAAATTCTGCAGTAAATAAAATAGAATAATACGATGTCCCGTATCAACATTGTGTAAGAAGATACACAAGTGGCACATAGGTATAGAAAAATGCTCACTATCACTAATCATCAGGGAAATGCACATGAGATTGCAGTAAGACTCAGATATACAAAGGGAATGAAATGAGAGATACCTGCATGCCCATGTCGAGTGCAGCCTCATTCACAACAGCCAAGTGCAAAAGTGAAGGTGGACTGTCAACCTGATTGGCTTTGGGCTCTGTCTAGTGCATCAGGAAGGCACACTTGTGGGTATGTCTGGGTGGATCCTAGAGGCACGATGTGGAGTCCATGTCCGGTCACTCTCCCCTTCCTCTCTGGCATCGTTCCCCTGCTACGTTTCCCAGATGCCTACACGAAGCATCTCTGCCGCAGCAACCCTCCCACCATGACATTTCTGCCTTGGAGGCAGCCAGCCATGAACTGAATCTCCCGAAACCATGAGGCAAATTAAATGCTTCTACTTTAAGTTGTGGGTATCACGTATCATGACTCAGCAGTGGGGAAGCTAGCTAATACACCAAGATAAGGGATTATGCTAGGCTCCCCTCAACAGATACATGGGTAAAGAAAATGTGGCATATATACACATGGAATATTATTCAGCTACAAAAATGCTGGAACCCTGTCATTTAAGACAACATGAATGAACCCGGAGAACATGTTAAGTGAAATGAAGCAGGCAGAGAGAGACTATACATGTTCTCCTTCAACTGGGAAATCTAAAAAAATTGATCTTATGTAAGTTAGGAGGAGAATAGTGGTTACTAGAGGCTGAAGTCTTTAAGAAGGGTAATGAGGATATATAATTATAGTTCAATAGAAAGAATATCATTTTGTGCCCAAAATAGGCAAATTCATAGAGACAAAAAGTGGGTAAGTTATTGCGTGAGGCCAAGGGAGAGAGAGAAGATGGGTGATGGAGAAGAGAAATGGTAAATGGCTACTCATGGTTATAGAGTTTCATTCTGGGAGAGAGACAGACACACAGACACACACACAGAGACAGAGAGTGTTCAAACTCAAGGTCCTTCTGTCTCAGTCTTCTGTGTACCTTTAGTTACAGGTGTGTGCCACCATCCTCACTGGATTGTAAATTTTAAATACATAAATCGCATGATACATGAACTATATCTCAAGAAATATGCAGGAGAAAAAGAAGGGAAGAGCTATACAACAAAGAGGCCAAATATCAGAGAAAAGATCAAAATGAGGCCTTGAATATTTACTTGGCAAATTAAAGGTGTCATCTCCTTTGCTTGATTGGCATCAGCTCCCAGGAGCAGCAAGCATTCAACCATGATGCTGTTGTTCTGATCACACGCTCTCCGCAGCATCACATTTTTTAACTCCTCATCCACAGCTAGCTTTGCAAAGCACTTGCAACAGAGGCTCAGAAACTAGAAAGAATGGATATGATCATTAGAGTCACTAAATGTATAAACTTTACCCTCTGGGTGAAAAACATCATACCTGCCGATCCTTGTGTTCCATGACACCAGAAGACAGCTGATGGAATATTACTGAATCGAATGAATGGTGCACCAGCAACTTGGAAAAAGATACTGACAGTTCAAGTATTGCCAGGACTGTCTGAAATCCCTGAAAGTAAATCCAAAAATAATAACATGAGCAGTTACGGGCAAAGGGTAACAAACAGTATAAAAGATGATCTGGATGAGACACTTAATACCTAGTATGTTCACTTCACTAAATATTTCTTGAGTTGTGCTTGGCAACTGTAAGCCCTGTAAATACTCCTTCCTCTCTTACTATGATGCAGGGCAGAAAAACACAGAGAACAAATGCTGCTTAACAAACCATCTTCCAACAAAGCAAGAAAAAAATACCCCTAAAATTTGGTGTACAAGCTGTCTGAAGCCATTTACATCAAATGAAAGCTATATATTAATCCGGATTAAAAATCTGGCCCATAGAGTATGACCCTAGATGGGTCAGTATTTCCCCCAGTGTTTTCATGCTGTATCCTGAAATTTTAACCATAGAGAAAAATATATAGTCCTGGATTTCACTCACGTTGAATGCATTTGAAAGGAGCTCTGAAGGCACTCCAAGCTGTATACTCTTGTAGCAAGTTCTTTATAAAGAACAGCAATAGTATTTAGAAGCAAACATCCCCTAAAGAAGTCTGACTTCTTTAGTTATGTGAGGTTTTTAAGATGAGACTTCTGACTTGAGTATGATTAAATGGCATGGGCAAACCCACCAGACAACAACTTAACTTATTAATATGTGATTACCTTTACTACCACATGTAAATGAAATTGTCTAAATATTGAAATTACATTATTAAGATGCTGAGTTTCTACAAATACCAACATTTGATAAGAAAAAGAGTCCTAATCTATGCAAGGGTAAGAGACAATTGGTCTCCCTGCCTCTTAGGACAGACGGACTAGCAAATTCCAATGCTACAGAAGAACTGGTGATTCTCACACGTGTAGAAGGCACATTGCTCAGATTAAAAACTGTTCAGCATTGACCTGGCTAAATAAAATACGTGACAGGCCAGATCTGGGCTCTTAGATGTCAGTTTATAAACTCTACCCTACGAATCCCAGTTCCTGAAAACTCCCTACCTGCGCAAAATCATTTTCAGTCCTTGGACTACTTTTAATCAGTACTGCTTGGCATTTAATCAGTATAGCGTTAGGCACTCTATTAAAAAGCAGATTTATAAAATGTCTTGTTTATCATCTAAGAATGCTATGTATTCAGCACTTTAGGTACCTGTGCAAAGTTTTCTATTAGATATCTACTAGATATTTTTATTCCTGGTTAATGCTACCATTTAAGAAACAAATTTTTCTTTGAGTGTGTTTTACCAAATATGCATACTCTTAATTACTAAAACCCAGGCAGAAATTCATTTTGTAAAAAGTATTATTTGTTTTGCTAATTTTAGAAAACTGAATCAATTTCTTTCTTTCTTTCTTTTTTTTTATTTTCAAGAGAGGTGGTGGGGAGGGATCTTGCTACATTGCCCAGACTGGACACAAATCCTACTCTATGTGACCTTCCCCTCTCAGGCACCCAAGTCTCTGGGAATACAGGTCCACGCCCCTGCACCCACTATCAATGTATTTCTTAACCTCCCTTGACTCAACCTTTGGCTATCTTGGATACTTTATAAAGACAGTTATTATATATCCTGATTTAAATTTTGCTTGATGAAAAACATCTTAAAATACGGCTTCATTGCAGGAAAAAAATCCAGAAGCAAATGACTAGAGGTACACAGCCCATGTAAAACAGAGAGTGATAAACTTTGGAATAATTATAACTTGCCTTTATCTAAAATCTAAGCAAAAAAAAAAAAAAAACTCAGCTAACTGGAATTGCTTTAGCACATTTTCATCAAAAAGACAAATGGCAAACAAACTGCTGATTTGAGAGATCTAATAATGAAATTCCAGATCTTTAGAGAGTCAATCCAATTCTCCTCTCCTTCTGTAATGAAAATACTACAAAATGATAAATGGTTTTTAATTAACTAGCACATCCAAATGCAAGGTGGGAATTCTACAAATTACTCTGCACAAGTTCCCAAATCCCTTTCCAGAGAATGCACATACTTTCATCTGTACTTCAGCAACATCTTTAAATCGCTGTAAACTGTAAACCAGAAGATTTGCCACCAGATGCCCAGCTCCTATGCATAAATTCTCCTTTGTAATCAAGCATCCTACAAGGCTTAAACCCAGGCACTGGATTTCTAGAACAATAAGAGAAAAAAATAACAAAATCAATCATTTTAAACTTCAAATCTTCAAAACTAAAGACCTGAGAACAAAAGCCAGTGCCCTACAAACATCAGCTCTGAATCCTGAGCACCCACCTTGGTCATCTGGGTACATCTGCAGGGTGTGAAGCACTGAATCAATGGCACCTTCCAGGGATAACATCTCTAATGCCTCAGGGAAATGTGCTATGGAAGAAATGACTTTTAAGCCACATTTCTGAATCCCAGGATTTCCAATGAACTGCAAGTCAAAAGAGGTTTAAGGGTTATTTACTGTTAAAAGTGAGATCTTAATACTTGTATCAGTTAAACCAGTTATAGATTGATAAAACACAAGTAGAATAATCCAAATGCAAATTACTTGCCTTAATTCTGTCTTCTACGTTATTAATTACTTTTATGCTTTGAGAACTACCACTTTAACATTCACTGAGTGCTTGTTCTGAGACAGCCATTGTACTAACTACACAATTTCTTTACATCTCATGAAATGTATACTAATATCATTCTGAAGATATGCATTGGAGAAAACACAGCCTCTTCAATAAATCATGCTCGGAAAACTGGATATTCACACAGAACATTGGAACCTGACTAATATCTCTCACTTACACAAAAATCAACTCAAAATGGATTACCCCCAATACAGTATGTTACAGAGAGGTAGGTTTGTGTCACCCATCTGTTACAGAGAGATAGGTCTGTTCTGCAAATTAGAGAACTAAAGCAAAACCAAGGATGTTTGATCCCAAAGCCTAATTAGTGTGATGCACATTGTCTCTCACAGCAGGATATATTAATTGAATATTGAGCGTAATACAAGTGCTTACCATACTTTATTTCATTTCTCCCCTTTAGGAACTTCATGCAGTGGATTTGTCAAACTTTAAAGATGTAGGCACAAGTGCTCAAGTCACATAAATAGTACGTGTCAGGCCCAAGCCTTGGTGGTGAAGGTGCCTGACTTAGAAGTCCAGGATCTTAATCATAGTATCTTCCAACTTCTTTAATCTGAATTTCTTCCAGATGATTTAGCATTACTTATGGGTATTCTACTAGAAACTTCTTCCTTCTCTAGTTCAACTTACTCACTGAAAAGAAATAGCCAACATACTTGTGGACAAACTAGTCAAACTTCTTCTCTTTTGATGTCTGAGAAATATATCTAATATTTACTCTGGTGATCTCTGCCCTTCTCCGTTTTTTCCTACACAAACAATCTCTGCAAACATCCAGCATAACGTCAATGCCCACCTTTTAGTTTTCCTTTCAAATATTACGAAGCTGACCTCTTCCAGATTTTAGCTGATTCATACAGATGAGATTGTACGAACAAACACTGGTTCCTTGGTATCTCCAATGCCAAGATCTGATTTCCCCACCACCGATACAGGCTAGAGCAGAAAGGGCATCAAGACAGATCTCGAACTCAGGTGCAGCACCTTTGGCCAAACCTTTTTCCTTCCAAACTTTCTCACTCTGTACTCTGAACAAACTTATAGCCTTTCCAGTCTAGTCCTTCGATGCCTTTCAATTGTATTCACCATTAAAAAACAAAGCAAAACAAAACAGGAGTAGGAAGAAGCATCATTCTCTCATCCTGTGCCCAGCTCTCCACCCACGTGGAGAATTAAATCATGTCCGGACACCATTCCCTCCAACACTTTAACAAAATACTCTTCCCCTTGCCTGTCTCGGGATTCTTCCTGTCCCTGCTTCCATCCTAGCATCTTTCCCTGGGCAGTGAAAGGGCGTCCGCTTTGAAGCCACTGGATTTGGCTTTAAATTTTGAAAATCTGAGGACCATCAAAAAAGAGCAAAATAGCATTTACTCAGAAGTGATTATAAGGATTACTGAACAAAAACAGTGTCACACCGTGTGAAGTAAGGGGGATGGTTTGGTGTTTGTCCCAGGTTGTGCTCTCTGAAACAATCCCAGTAAAGCAGAATTGTTCAGAATGAAATGTGGTAACTCTGTACAGGAAATTTACACTGAGCAATGACCATAGGCCAGGGCCTGGGTGAAACACTCCTTGAAAGTGAAATGTCTTAGTTACTGAGA
Source organism: Dinomys branickii (assembly GCA_004027595.1). Lineage (NCBI taxonomy): Eukaryota > Metazoa > Chordata > Mammalia > Rodentia > Dinomyidae > Dinomys > Dinomys branickii. The sequence goes on along the minus strand of PVLD010009775.1, from coordinate 25,488 downwards.
GTTTTCCCTTCCTCAGTCTTTCCTTTCACTAAGCTACCACTTTTCCTTCATTTATAAAGTTATTCATAGAAAGTCTCCACCCACTGCCGTCACATTCTTCCTGTCTCTTAATTATCAGACTTCTGGTCTCACCACTCTAAATTAAAACCATTCACTGAAAAAAGTTCACTGCCAACTGAATTGCTGCTCCCTCCTCCCTTGAGCTTCCAGAGACAGCACGCCCCTAATTTTCCTCAAACTTTAAAACCATCCGTTTGTCCCTCTCCTTTACAATCTTTTATTTCTACTCCGGACACTGTGCAGAGTTCTTTTCTTAAAAGGCGTCTATTCCTGGGTTCAATTTCATACATAAATATGCTAGGAAACACTCTGCTTTTCATTGCTGTTGCTATCTTGAAGTCTTCAACAATTTTAAAATAAGGGGTCCCCTGGTTTCATTTTGCACTGAGTTCCACAAGTTAGGTAGACAGCTTTGCTTCTCAACTCAAAATGTACCTTATGTTTGGTGCTAAAAATATATTCAAGTGATATTCATAAAGCACCTACGTTTACTTCCAATTAATTTCTATTTAACTACTGGTCCTTCCAATGGGAAGCTCCCTCTACCTTTAGCCTTCTTAGATCTGGTTCATTACCTGGCCAGCAACAGGAAATCTATGACTTGTCTATGCACAAAAAGAATGCAGAATTTCACAGGCTCACAGATAACTGTGCCTAAATTGAATATACGAGTATTTGACTTTTAACAGTTGAGTGCCTTTTAAAAACCATATATATAAGTATCTAAACACATATATGTGTGATATTTACATGCCTACAGTGGCCTTTCCTTCACTTATTCACTGATTCACCTTGAGGTAGAGATTTTTGTGTGTGTTACTATTCAAGTGGGATTACAATTAATTTACTAGTTTCTACTTAGTGATTTTCAAGTGGAAGTTTCAGATACGCCAATAGAAGGGTTCCTGTAGACATTAACTGGAAACACGCTATGCTTTACAACTTTCAAGGTTTTTCTTTTCCAAAAAGTCCATAAATAATTGAAATGGTTTCTCGAATGAGTCAGACAGACAGCTGAAGGAGGAAATTTCCTCCCTTACCTCTCTCCTCACCGCCGGCTAAGTAGATTAGCTAAGAAACAAACTTCCCTGATCATTTGGGGATTTGTTTTCCTTTATCCTTTCTCCTTTTTCTTTCATACCACACCCTTGTTCTTCATAGAAAAAATAACTGTATGGATTGGCGCCCCATGTATATGAGTAGCTGTCATGGTGATTTGTTGCCCCTGTACTGTTCTATAACAAGACAGACGAGATTCAACATCATATTCTTACACCTACCAAGACAGCTAAAGTAATGTACTAGAATATATACATAAAATATTTTCTACATGAATAGGTAACTCAGAAAACTTAGATATATATTCTAGAGCTCTTTATATAGTCTATAGAGTATAGGTACTATATGGACCATATATATTCCACATGCAGAGCACTGTATGTGCATGCATTTATAATTCAGGAAAACTTTTCCGGAAAAAAGGATGGAATGTACAGTTATAATAATGACACCACACCCCAGAACTATCACTAAGATGTATCTTAATAAGGTGGCTGGATTTCCAGATAAAAGATCAACAATCAAGATAAAAAATCCTTTGGATGGTCAGGCAAATCTATTAAGAAAAAAAAGTCTGTCTCCATTCTCCAGGTTTCTTCACTAAGATGGTCAACACGAGCACGCAATGTAATACCTACAAAGTCTTCAAGGAAAGAAAAGAAAACCCTAAAGCCTTTACAAATCAACCAAATGGTTTTCACAAGAGTTCAAGTACAAAGGCAGCAACAACGTCAAGAAAAAACACTGTAAGCACTAACATACTGAAGGGATGTAACTTTTTAAAAGAAATTCTGCAAACAAGAGGATGAATGAAAGATGAAAGGAAAAGCTATCACAAAAGGACCTGAGGTTAGCAATGAATTCATGCAGCTGAAGGAGTGAAATGAAAGCAGTTTCAGGAGGTGTAACTGCTCGGCTGAGTGTAAATGTTCATCAACGTGTAATTCATTTATTTATTTCACAAATTGTAGGGAAAACACAGACTGTAGAAGTGTGAGTGCTCCGCTATTCTGAGCTTTTGTTTTCAACAACCACCGTTAAACCCTATCATTTGGTTTGAAACCCTGTATAATTTTTAAGGTCCTTGTTTTGTATTGTTTTTATTTTGCCTTTGTTCTTTTTTTGGTATTATTTTCTTTAAAATAAAAAAAGTATCTTCAGCTTTTATAGCTCGAGGTCAAAAGATACTTTTAAATCTAATAGTAGTAACATTAATATTTACTGAGTTAAGACTATGCACTATATACTGTACTAACACTTCCACATGAAATACCTCATAAAATCAACTCTGAGTAAAGAATCACTTTAGTATCTCTTTTTTATACTTAACGACACTAAGACTTAAGTAATTTGTTCAGGGTACATAGTCTATAGATGATAGACCCAGACCTAAGGAAGTAGAAATATATTAATTTCATTATAACACATGAGTGTGTTAATGTATATGAAGAAAAAAACTCTATCTGGGGAATACAATAATATTCATGAAAAATTTCAGATTCTTTCTTAGCAGCACATTAGGCGTCTCATGCTTTTTAATCTATTTCTACCGAGAATTACATAATTAGAGAGTAGTATAATTGATTTGGCTAGTCTCACTGATAGTCATTATACTACTGGGACAGATTAAACTGCAGTAAAACTGTCCATATTTTGTAGGCTGTAAAAATAATAAGCTCAGTTTGTACTCAAGGTACATGTGTGCTGCAGCTCAGGAAGGCCCCTGCTCATTACTGTCAGTCAGGGACTTCTGTTAACTGAGAAACCACCATTTTAACTGTCACAGGCCACAGTGCCTAAAAGAATGTTCTGGAAGATGCCTCACCAGCTATTAAATGTTTAGCCCAGAAATGATAAACACAATCTCTGTTTGTAATTCCTTAACCAAAACCAGTCACACAGTCTAAAATACTGTACTACAAAATGCTGATAATCACCAGAAGATGGAGAGCTAAAGATATTTTTCAAACACTAATGGTTAACAAGTAAACAGTTAGTTGCCTCATTTTTCTTGTTATAAATTATGACACAATGACCATTCTTGTCTAAAAGTATTTGGGTATATATTCAAGGATATCTGTTCTATAAATTCCTAGGATGGAATTTCTGATCAGAAATCATGCCCACTTTAATTTTAATAAATATTACCAAATTTCCCTCCAAAAAGTCTTTCTTTTTAATTTACATTAATAATTATTATCATTGAAAATCTTTTCATATGTGTATATCAGTTTTATTTTTTACCATTACATTTCATTCACTTACAGTGTGTTTTGACAAAAAGACTCAGGTAAAGATTCAGCTTCGTTTTCCTCAAATGGATGAAAAGCTAGTGGTTCTAACACAAATTACTGAGTAAATTATTTTTCCTCCAGTATTGGGAAACGTCATGTAGCAACTGAACATTTTCATTTGACTCTATTTTCTGAATCATACAAATTAGTTGTTTCATTAATTTTACCCTAGCTTATCTACTTCAAGAAAATACTATTGTTATTTTTATTAAGAGAATGTAAGTATGTTATTTTTCATTTTAAAAAATGAGTCATTCATCCAAAAAGAAGACATTGTATTTTGTATGCCTAACTCTTCTTCCGTGTCTCTTGAGTTCAGTTTTGTAGAGTCGGTCTGTACTCCTTTTTTAGCAGTACTCACAGATCACTTCTAATTGTTATTCTTGTCATTGCTTTTGCAAATATTGTCTTCAAAAAACGAAAAAAATGTCTTAAATATTTAAGCTAGGAATGATTACTCTTAAGTTTTCATGTTTGGTTGGTTTTTTGTTTGGTTGGTTGATTTTTGGTCGTTTTGTTTTGTTTTGTTTGTTTTGTTTCATTGTTGGCAGTACTGGGGCTTAAACCCAGGGCCTCTGCACTGTTACACTACCAGGGCTTCATCATTTTATTTATTTACTTTTTTGAGACAGGGTCTTGTGATGTTGCTAGGTTGCCTAAACTGGATTTAAACTTGTCATCCTCCTGCCTCAGCCTTCCAGAACCCTGAGGTTATAGGCATGTACCACCATGCCTAGTTACCTCAAAGTTTTTGTGAAGCCCACAAACTCTTTTAACTTGTGAGCATTTCAGCAGACTGGTTTTACCTTATAGGGTCTCCTGAGCAAAGAGAATAGTGGTGTCAATGCATACAAAACAGAAGCGGTCAACACATCAAGGGTGTATTTCCTACACTGTTCTTCAGAACAAATGTGAGAAAGAGATCTCTATGCAGCAAGTGACTAAAAGTCTTCATCTGAAGAAAGCTAAAAGGATCAGGCACAAGCAGAACATGGATGTTCCCAACGATTTTAGCTTCAGCTTGAATGCTAATGATATATGTTATATACAGTACATATTAAATAATTTGCAGATTATAGTTGAACCTAGAGTTTTATCTTATTTAGAATTCCACTCTGAGTTTAGACTAAGTGATAATTGACTTCATTGTTTTTGCAATATTTTGTTCCAAAAACTTCAGATGCTTTCAAGCAGAGTAAGACATATGACAGAATTTCAAAGCTACTTATTCTCAACTTGCAGTCTTTTATCTCAATCATAGTGGAGGGTCAGGGAGAGAACACTGGAGCTTTCTAAAATAAAATACTGCCACTTCTATTTCCCTTTGACCATAGCTACTCATCTCTAAGTAATAGTCACTGTTAAGTGAGATGCTAAGTGTCATTACTCAGGTGTTGGCTTAGGAAAAAAAGTAGCTTTCAATCTCCTAGGATACAGCAAGGAACATAAGGCCTAGGACAGAGTGTCTTTCTCTGCCTTTTTCCACTCATACAACCAAATCTGGCAAACTGAAATTAGAGTGATCGATAAGGCTTGTCTAAGACCTCTTGTTTCTCATCAATACTTGCCATGAATACAATTAACTGCTTCTTCCTCTATGTTCCTAGAATATGTTCCCAAACCTAGTACGGCTGTGTGCTAATGCTAGCAATGTGTCTGTTTCATGTGTGGTTCTTATTCATCCAGGCAGATATTGAGACCCATGACAGAAGAGTACACAGCATACTCATTTCTGTCTGCCCAGTGCCTAACCAGTTCCTTCCATGCACTTACTTCCAACAAATATTCCTGGAACCAAACAATCCACTATACCAGTTTTTTTGGTATACTCAAGGTATATATATATTAAATTTCCATACAAGTGATTCACATATCATAAACATAACATTATAAAGCTCACTTTAAATTGAATTTGAAAGGTGATCTCTCTGGAGGACTCTCTAAGTCATGACATTTATTAAAGTATACCAAACCAAAAGGAATAATTTCCATGAATTACTTGGAACATTACCTTCCTTTCATAAAACCATTCACCCTAAACATTCTTTACATATTTATTCATATTTTTATTATAAAAGAGTTCATCTTATGTTAAATTTTCAAGCTATGTACACAGGCATGTAAATGCATTCAAGAATGGGACAAAACAATGCACAGCAGATCTTTTCAGTTTGTCTCTGAGTATAACAATGAAAAGAGCACAGGGAATCAAAGCAGATTCTAATGTTCTCCCTGGTACACTGTTGTGGGTTGACATTTTTACCATAAGCAGCCAGGGAGAGCAGACAGAAGACAGCAGTCATAGTTCCTGGCATAACTCATGCGACTGATTTACACATCCAGGCTGGCTGTCTTTCAGATTAAGCAAACTCAAGTGGAATTCCATTACTAACAATCCAAGGAGGACTGTCTCTGTGTGAGTTGATAGTTCACTTATCTTCACTGGATGTAACACTTGGTACATATCCCTTCACCCACACACCCCGACTGGCATCTTGAGTTCCTACAATCATAGTAAATAGAAACTTTAAATGGAAAAAAGAACCCCTATTTCCATGAATTTAATATTGTAGTTAACAGTATAAAGTCAGAAAATTTATATTCAACATACCCTGTTCAAAGCCACTAGGACCAGTTTGTGAATATCATTCTTTAAACACTGTCTCCTAACCATGTTCAGTTTGCGTTGAGATTCATCTTTGGATTCTTCTGGCATACCTAAATGCAAAAGTCAATAAGTAAGTAAATACATGCATATGTGATGTTCTGGCTCAGATCTAAGGTGCCTCCCCAAGTCTTCTGTGTTCACAGGGAGGGCTCTTGGGAGGTGGCTGGATCAGGAGGGCACTCACCCGCCAGTGGATTAATCCACTCCTGACTTGATGAGCCACCGGGAGGTAAGGCCTGTTTGGATCACACGGGCTCCTGGGGGTGTGACCTACGAGGGTGCATTCTCGTCCCCAGCTCCTCTCCTCTCTCTGTGCTTCCAGATCGCCGCAGCATGAGCAGCTGTCCTTCTCCAGGAGCTCCCACTACTGCTGCTTCTGGCTCAAAGCCCCCGGTGACCTTGGACTGAACCCACTGCAACACTGAGCCAAACTAACCTGCCTCCACCGCGGGATATCCTGCCACTGAGCCATGGAAAGCAACCTGTACACACATGCACGTACTTCTCTCCTAAGTGTTAAAGCTGAAAAAACTGTCACTAGTCAAAAATTATCACAATTTACCTAACAAAACACATGCACTGTCTTCTAGTAAATGATTCCTTATTAGAGTAATAATACCGAGTTTTAAGAAATCTGTAAACGTATTTCATCATTGAATATAAAAAAATACAATGCATATGGATATTTACTGAATTTAAAGTAACAAGAAATGACTCATGGTAGTGAAAATTTTTTTCAAAAAAAACCAATCTTTTGCAGGAGTTGGCTCTGGTTTAAGATTTTAGAAGATTTTCAGGCCATAATAAACAACTTTAGAAAAGTTAAATGTTATTTGTATACTGCAAATATGGTCAGATATATAAATATAGACATTAAAAACAGCTGGGATAATGGTGGAAAAACAAGATTTGAGTTGCAGTATTACAATGGTGGAGCATTTTTCACTTCACTATAAGACATCTAAAGACTGTATATTAGTATTATTGTTTAAAAATACTACTTATTAACCTACATTGTAGCTGAAAGATTCCCAAACTATTGAAAACTCTGGGAGTCAAAAAAATTGTTATACAATAGTATGTACCGGTAAAATTAGGTTGAAAGAATATCTTTCTCAATTCATTAGACATAAGAATGGACAATTGATCAAACAATCAAAGATAGTAATGGGTAAAAATAATAACAATTAAAAAAATCGGAAATGATGCAGAGCTTCACCATACAAAATGGTAGGAGTTCAGCAATGTTTTTGTGTTGTTTTGATTTTGTCTTCATTGTTTTGTCAGTTTTTTAAATTTTTAAAATAGAATATCTTTCTCAAATCTATAGAAATAATTATTAATAAAGAATTAATCATAATCTTTCATCATTATAGTAGTATTATGAATTATAAGCTGGCTTTTTACTGCCTTTCCTTCACTCAGTAGAAAAAGGAGTGCCAACTGTAGGCCAGGGTTTTTGCCACATGCTGGGAATACCTCGGTGAGAAAGAAAGCTGGGTTCCCACCCTCCTGAAACTCTATTCTTCATGTAAAATGTATTCAGATAGGTTCTGACATTCACTACACTGTGAGCCTCAAACTCCCTGTGTCTCATTTGCAGTGACTAAGGCCACATTACTGTCTGGGGTTACCCACAACCCAACAAGCAGATGGGACTACTAAAAGAAGGTCTGTTGAGTAGCAAAAATGTCTTGCCACATGTAAGGAGGCTTATTAAACACTGTCCTTATATTAACCACCAAACAAACCTTCCGACAGCTTTCAGCCCTCAGCTTTGTTCTGCCTTGAGGTGCTAACATCCGTAAATGGATACAGTTTCCTTTCTATTAAGCAGTCTTCTGAGTTGCATGGACTATAAACTTTTTGAATGCAGGATCCATAGCCTCATCACCTCCAGACTCAAGGGCTCCAAGCACAGTTGTTCAGATAGGACAGGTGTTCAGTAGACATCACTGCACAAACATGTACTCACAAATGCCTAACAGTCAGGCTGCACAGGGTGAAATCTTAAATTACTAAATGTTTACACCTCAGTTTCTTCATCTATACAATATTAAGAAGTAAAAGGAGGAAGACGAAACATCTGTTGTATGGGTTGCTGTGAAAATTAGAAGTTAATATAGGCAAAGCACTTTAGATAATGCTTGATTTGTTTTCCTTTGGTACTGGGGATTGGACTCAGGGCCTTCACATTGTGCTCCATTCCCAACCTTTTTCACTCATTTTAAAACAGGGTTTCACTAAATCGTTAACTTGCTTAGGCTTGGCTCAAACTTGTAATCCTCTTGCCTCAGTTTTCCAAAGTGCTGGGATTATAGGCATGTGGCGCCTCACCTGGCCGCCTGATTATTGTTTTCTTTGTGTGTGTGGGGGGGGTTTGAGAGAGGGTCTCACTATGTCTGCCTGATATATTTTAAATCCTCTACATTACTAGGTATTATCATTGTCATTAGTTGCAAATGAGTAGATTTTAATATGGTTTTCATACTCTAGGTCACTGCTTTTCTAGGTTAAATGATCTCAGTTCCTCCTACTGCCGTTATTAAGACAGATTTAATTAATACACAGTTTGTTACTTTCCTATCTATAACTCTTCATTGGACTGTGCCCTTCCTTAAATAGTTGCATGTTATTTTCTCTAGAACTAAGTTAAGAAAGAACAAGTCAAATGATCTTTTGTTAAAATAACTGGGTCTCTATCATCATTCTATTACAGCACCCAGTTTGATGTCTGTCTAACATAAGTTACTATAAAAGAAATTAAAGTGGACGGTCCTAAATTGAAAAAGATCTTGAGACATATGCTACATGCAAGATATTGTCCTGAACTGGGTACTAAATTATATAAATTTATAGTAACACCAATTTTTTACTATGGAAATTTGAATATGGCCTAGTTAATAAGTACCTGCACAAGATGTCTTACAAGGACCTCAGGGTGTTCAACCAGAAGTATAATCAATATCAACATTACAGAGTGCCTCACTGACAGGTAGAACAATATAGGACAGCAGTATAACATGGTGAGTATGCTATGCTGTTGTGTGGTGTGGAGCAAGGTATGGTGCATAGGGCAGACTGGTCAGCTTTTACCTAACAATGTCTCTACTCTGTTTACACTCAGCATACAAGCATTGTTACATAGTGATATGCTTCCAAAATGTGTCTAAGTATATATTTTTGTATGTAAAATAAATCCCTAAAGTAACTATTTTCAAAGGCACTCATGACCATCTAAGAGTTTACTGACTAACAAATGTGGCTTCAGGGCCTATTTAAGATCAATGAAAGAAAAGAAAAGTTATATTCAAAATTTGTTTGGGGACTAAAAGTGTACTGTTGTATTATCAACAGCCTTGGTTCTGAATATCTTTTGGTTATTTTTAAAACTCCCACCCACCCTCAAAAGAATCAGATTGATATTTTTAAGGATATGCTGTTGCTGTTTTAGTACAATCTACAAACAAAACTCTAAAACTCACAATAATATTTTTATATTATGTCTGTTAAATTACATCTCAAAAGTTAACTGATAATTATCATGCAATTCAGAATACTGATAGAATAGCTGTTTTAGTTCAAGCTCCAAGGAACTTTTAAAAAGATGACTAAGCAATGCTGTCCTTGAAAAACACATATTCTTTTTTTTTTTTGAGACAGGGTTTTGCTATGAAGTTCAGGCTGGCCTCAAACTCACAATGATCCTCTTGCTTCAGCTTCCCGAGTGCTAGGACTACAGGTATGTACCACCATGCCCAGGGGAGGAAAAACAAACCTTATAATACATATATTCTTATCCTCAGAAATGTAAGATACCTACCTAATGACAGAAAATGATAGATTTAAGGTGATTTCATTTCAGAAGGAAAAAACCAGCACGTCAAAAAATTTAGAATTTTATAGATCAAAAAAGAAACAGTATTAGCTCTGGCATGTAGCAGTCACAATGTCCTAGCAAATACATCTAATCCCTTCTCAGCTCATCCTCTCCTGACTGTTTCCAGGGCCCTCTCCCCTGCCTCATTTGTCTACCAATCGCCTCCAAGCCAGCATCCCTCCATGTGGCCTCCCCCTGCCTGCTGCCCTCTACGCCTCGGCGCTATACACGGCCACAACCCTACAAGCTTCACACTCCTGTAGCACATTTGGGTTTACTTTCATTTAAAAGAAAAAGCAGAAATCATCCAGCACTGCATCCCAGATCCATCACTCCGGCCTCCATCTGTCGCTCCACGTCCACCCACAAGCAGACCTCCCCTCAGGCTCTTCACTCACTCTAGACCAAGGGCCTGCCCCTTCCTCTTGCAAAGTCCTTTCACCCTTTCTCCCAGCCAGCCCTGCTCGCTCTGCAATACCACAGTCTCTGACCAGCTCCTTTGAATAAGTGATTCGCCCCCCCATAAACATTCTCATGTACACATGCATCTTTCCTAGCCCCTCGTTCTGTCTCACAACTGACAAGTGAGTGCCCGGGTACATCTAAGCTGCTACAGTACTGCACTCATGCGTTTCCTCCATTCATCTTCAAGCCATAACAGCAGCGCGGTGTTCAGAACATAAGAGGCGCCTTAATAAATATGTGCTGAAAGAACACAGGAGTAGGTTTTAAGCGGGCTCTGCAGGACAAACAAGGTAATATAACAAAGGTAAGTAGGAGGTAAAGGGGCGGGGGTGGAGGAGGAAGCCGCCGAGGTTAACGAGTGAAAACCCGACGGTTATGCTGGAGAAAAATCAACTCAATCGCAGAGTAAAACAAGGACTGAAATAAAGCCAGAAATAAAGTCTGAAGTTAGCTACTGCTTACAGTTCAGGGAAGGAAACATAAGGCTTGAGCTTGAACGAGGGTCACAACCACAGAAACTGAAGCGAAATATCCGAAGTGAACACCTACTGCGGAGATAAAAGGTTCCACGATTTTAGACTGCAGCTATTTTTTATACTGAATATCCTTGTTAGGTTTTGTTATAAACTAATCTCAGTGGCTCTTCCACATTACCGTTCACCCTCTACTTTTGGCTGAGGAGAAGGGTTTGCATTTGGTTGGCAAAAACTGGTCCTTAAGATTTGCTTAGAAAGTTCCTATTTCCTGTAAAGTCAAAAATCCATTTAAATTGCTCTCTGTTTGCACAGTCTATTTCGGAACTTACCTGGCATTATAAAATGTAAAATGGCGCGAAGTGCCTCCAGCTGCACTGGCAACGACTTCTCGTGACTTTTCATAATAGTTATTATTTTGGGGACCAACCCTGCCATCGTGTCCAAGGAAGTGTTGCTGGAGAGATAAAATCAGCAAGTTTATTAAAGATACAATCCGACGCACTTACCCGAACAGCAAATTAAAACAAATGCAAGAAAACAGAGCCAACATATTTTACCAGGAAAATGCATTTGCATTCAGGCATATGAACATACAAAATTTTCATCGTTGTTTAATTAAACAGGGGCCTCAAGAAGCAGAATTCACAGTAACCTGGGAATTCTTTCACTTCGTTTACATAAAAGTAACAGGTTTTTTCTGACACATAAATGGGTCATTGGCAACAACCCCAAAGGACAGATGTGATTATCCCTATTTTCCACTTAGGTCATCAAAGGACAGAAAGTAAAGTCCTTTAACTACAGGGAGATAGAGTCAAGGCGGGTGCACAAACTTGCCTGTCTTCAAGAGTCACTTACATCACACCCAAGATTAACATCGCTGGATTTCTCAGGCGATATTCTTATTTTGTTCTAGCTTGCATGAAAACGAGCAAATTTCACTTGGCAAGATTTTAATAGCTACAATTTAAGTTATCAAAGACAGTCTCTGCTTTGCACTGTGCGGTGTTAACAGAAACTTGTGCACGTCAGAGCTGTGTGCTTGCTCTGTATGACTCCGCAGTCACCGCGATGGAGTATTCCTTCCTCTCTACCCAGTTTTAACACTTTATTTCTCCTCTTCCAAGGAGGAGCCAGTTGGTTCACTGTGCTCTTCCCCCTGTGACTTTTACACACCACAGCCCTCACAGTACCACACAGAACACAGTCATCTGTTTACATATCGGGCTCCTCAATTAAACAGTGAGAATTTGCGGGGATAGCTCCTCGCTATAGCTAAGTTTCAGTCTCTAAGATTAGAACCACAGACATTTCACAAATGAGAAAACCGCCAGATATATTAAATGGCTTGCCCAGAATCCACAGAATCCTAAGCCATATTTTGTTAGCTCTTTTATAAGATTTTTGCATCATTTATGAAGGGACACACAATTCCAGCACCACAGAAATGAACATTTAAGACAAATGTTTCATTGAAATGTTTAAAAGCAACCTTTAAACAGGAGAAATATAACTTAGAGATATGATTTATATACATATAAACAAATTGGCTGGATTGATAGTACAAACAGCGTTACTGCACTCCTTACAAGCCTATAGATAGGCTACACATAATTTACATGCTTTATATACTTAATTCGTTTGTACTTAATAGCAGCAATAGTAGCTAAAATATACCAGGCATCATGCCAATCCTTTATAAAAATTAATGTATTTGATCCTTACATCACAAACATACAGCTTATGAGGTTGTTATTATGGTTCGTTTTTGCAGATAAGGAATCTTAAGTCTAGCAATCAAACACTTAGCTCAAACAAGTGGCAAAGCCAAGACACAAAATCAGTTTTCACTGCAACATCTGCACCAATCATTCCTTTATGTTTTACCCATGGCAGTTTCCAATACAACCTCTTTTTATTTGCTATTTACTCAGATGATGCCAAAGTTACTTTACATTTTTTATTAATAAACTTCAAAAAGGTATTGAGTTTTCCTGCAGGAGGCATCTGCTGGATTGATTCAGTCTGGGTGTTTTAAACAAGGGTTTTAAAGCCAGTAGCCCTGCCCTACCATCCTCTATCACAGATAAAAATATCTGATTCTGTTGTGCTGCTAAACAGGCACAGTCTTAACAATTCTGGCCTTGAACCAGATGTGAAGAACAGGAACCATAGCTAAGATGTGAGAGAGGAAGAGAAGAAACAACAAAGTTCATTCAAATGCAGGAAAAATAATAAATAATATATATTATATAGTATATTGTGTTATATTATTATATTATATGATTATATATTATATAATTATATATTATATAATTTATTAATAGTATGAAAATATATATTAATATATAATATATATTATATATATAATTTATTAATAGTATGAAAAAGCAGCAGTCAGAAACTGCATGGGGATTTTGAAATTTTATATCTTTCACAAACGGTAATTTGAAGAACTTGTAATTTATGCTGCACAATTATCATTTTTGAAATATAATCAATACCACACATAAAGCACCAAAACAAACCTTCACCATACTTCTATGGTCTCTATGATTCCTTTTAATGTTGAAACAAAGTAAGTCTATAATGTCAGTGATGTGAGATTCCAGTGCAAAAATTTCACACTTCAATTGATTTGTGTTTTTCTTTTCATTATTAGAGATGAGCTTGACATAATATTCCACCTGACCGAATATTCCATACAAGTTTATAAGCCTGTATTACCTTCCTTCAAAAAGATGGTTCAGCATTTTACAGCCACTTTCAGCCACTTCAGGAGAATGTATATGCCTCTGCATTAACTCCAACACATTCAGGTATATTCCTTTGGACAACAGGATTTTTCTGAAATTAACTGCAAGGTATTTTTTCAAGTTAACCATAAAGATGAAAGCATATTTTCATAACTTTGCAATAAAATGTAGAATATTAAGACATTCTAACATCTTAGGAAAGTACACAGAAGAACATATATAACTCCTTGGCAATTTAGAGGTCACTAATGCCTATTTCTTTAAAACACATATTTTCACATTTGTAAATTCTTTTTTGATATTTCAGTTTGGGTTGTTTTGAGCTACTCTGCCCATTTCCCCCAGGGGAATGCATGATTGTGTATGTGAAACAAAACTAGTTGCACTTATTGGCACAAGGCAACAGCAAAGTAAATACATGGACATGTTGGACAACTGAGTGTATGTTGCATGTAGAAAATAACTAGATGGTATGGTTTGTGTCTGGGTGTCCCACCAAAGTCACACGCAGTCATGGGGCAGGCTTTAGAGTTTTGATTCATAGTTGTGAGTGCCACACCCACCCTGGGGCAGATAGTTTGCATATGTAGGGGAGAGAAACAGGCTCCTCTCCCCTTTTGCTATTGCTTTTGCTGTTTTCCTCCAAGATGAACTGGTGCCCTCTGCCATGTGCCACTCTGCCTCAGAGCCAGCCAAGTATACACTGAAACCTCCACAAACTGTAAGCTCAACAAACCTTTCCTTCCTTCATTTTGGGCATCAGGTATTTTGTCTCAGCAATGAGAAAAAAGTAACCAAGACACTAGATTTTATAATAAGCCATTACATAACTAATTTTTATTTTGTAAAACACTGAACAGAATCTTTTGCCTCGAAGTTTTCATAGATGTACCAATTGTCTTAATGTCTCTATATAAACATAAATTCCAACAGTATATATTGCAACTCAATGCTCTGAAGGTGGCAGAAAAAGAAAATTGGAAAGTTTTAAATGCTTTAAAAAAAAATAAAGAATGGTCCATCTCAAGAAGAAAAGATAGACCAAAATGTAGAAATAAATGAAGTGATATAAATATTCTAAAATGTTAAACCTCTAAAATGCTAAATCTCAAAAGTGATACATTTTTAAAACAACTAGGATGTCACACATTAAGGAGTTGGTTACCTTGTTTGATCACATCAGAAGTGGTAGCTCTCCCAAAGTTGCTAGATTCTAACCAAGGAGACATTTTACAAGATAAAACTTATTCTAGACCAGTGATCCTTAAACTTTAGTGTGCTTCAGATTTATCTGGAGTGCCTGTTATAACACAGATTTTTGGTATCGATTCCAAAGTTTGTAATTCCTTAGGTTTGTATGGGGCTCTGGAATTTACACTGTTAAGTAAGTTCACAGGAAATGCTACTGGTCCAGGGACCTCACTTTAAAAACCACTGTTCTAAAGAGTAACCCAGTGTGTGACTTGTATTGCAAGTACTACACCAGGGAGAAATTTCATCATGAAATCACTTTAGCCTTTACAAAACATTTTACACATTTGCCATATACCTAAATAATACTCTCACAATGAAGCAGAAAGAGCAGAGAACAGATTTTGAAGCTATATATCAAGATTAATTCTGAACATCACTAATGCTCAGACATCATAGTAAGAGGCAGTCCAAATCTCACAAAATCATGGTAGTTTTGTTTGCATATCAACAGAGATCTCCAGTTTGCAAGAATTATAGACCCATCACAGCAAGCTTGGCATGGTGGGGCACACCTATAATCTTTGCACTCAGGGAGGCTGAGGCAAGAGGATTGCCATCAGTTTGAGGCCAGCATGGATTACACAGTGAGTCCAAGGTCAGCCTGAACTGCAAGACCCTGTCTCAAACTACTAAAATAAAACAAAACAAACATAAAACACCAATATGCCATTGTTATTTGTCTCTTCTCTAAGAAGCCACATATAGAAGCAGCAAGGTCCAGGCTTCATTTTCTGGAATGAAACCCCTGTCCAGGCCCATTTAACTGCAGAGTAGAATACAGCAAATACAAGAACAGCAATTCTCTTTCCTATCCGTCCTACTCTGATTCATTATCCTAAAGGCAAGCTTGGTCTGTATCTCAGGGCCCTTGCCACCTCACACCTTTTATCAAACTACCACCAGACAGAAGGGGAGAGAAAGAAGGAAAGGGAGGGACTACCTTCTGCTCAATTTGACCTAAACAGTTTAAAGAACACGCACGCAACGCTTTCTTTCCCTGCACCCAGGTTCTGCACTAAAAGCTGGTGCTTACGCTGCTCTCGCTACCGGATTCATCTTTCAGTATTTTTTCCCATTTTCCTCTCTCTAAAAATATCCTGTCCCCATGCTTTTATTACAAGTTTTCTCCCATTCTTTTCAGGCAGTATTTCCTGTTTATGAGGCAGGAATCTGGGCAGCCTGAGTCATGATCTGAAACCTCAGGGGTCTTTCCAAAGGACCTTCTCTTCTTAGTCATGCTTCACTATGACATGTAATAAGAATTACATGTAAAGGATCATTTTCAAGAAAAACTGTAGCATAAAAATGTCATACTGAATAGTTTTACCAGATTTTAAAATGGTGGCTTATCTCTCCACCCAGATGCATTTCTATAAGGTTTTATTAAGAAAAGAACAGGAAAAACACAAAAGCAACCCTTCAGGATTTACCTTAGGTTCCAAACAAATTCCATGAGACATAAGGTAAAAGTCCATTAAAAAGATTTGATAAAACAGGCTACAGGCATACATAGGAAAATTACACAACTATTAAAACTGATAATGTGAAAATAAGCATTTATCAACATCACACAATATATGTGAGTATATATATATATATATGGAAGTCCCTATATAGAAGTCCAGAAGAATATACATGAAAACACTTGTACTTTATCCTTTACTCAGCAAATTCCATATATCAGGTTTATATCGATGTATTTAAATTTTTCACAATACACAGCCTTTAGAAGAAAACATAACATTGTCTCCGTCATTTAACAATGTGATGTGCCCCTTACCATTCTGTTCCAGGAGCGTGGACAGCGCCGCTGCAGCCGCCCGGAGGACTTCTCTGGAGGACGCGTGCATGAGCATGGCCAGCATCACTTCCCTGTGAGCCGGGAACCTTTGGAAGATTCGGCAGGAGGTCAGTGGTCAGCTTGGGAACAGCCAGCTCAAGTCCTCATCACCATCTAATACTCTCACAACAAATAAGGGCAAGGCATGTGAATAATATTTTATGTCACTTCCATGTACAGGGATGAATGCTAAGAAGTTAATATTTCTGTGCTTCTGCAAAAGCTGAGAAGCGGTAAAACTGCTCAGCAGATACAACAGAAAGGTGCTAAAAGGAAAAAGAGGAAGTGAGAAAAACAGAATGAAAACAGAAAAGAAAAATCAAAAATAAAAGAAACATGAATGTATGTTCAGGGGCCGGGAATATAGCTCAGTGGCTCAGCACCTGCCTGGCAATCACAAGATTGTGAGTTCAGTTCCTGGGAAGTTCATGGTACCCTCCCAAAAATGTGTGTTCGCAGGTATATTTTCTTTTAATATTATTTTAAGAATCCCCTGTGAATACTGAAAAGGGGTATACGATGAACTGAGATTTATAAACTGCAACATGAATCCGCCTTAACCTAACTTCTTGAACAAGACTGATCCTTGTGGGATTACTCTGAGGCTGGTTTAACATATACTGTTCAAAAGAATTAGTTTTTCACAAAGTGGAAATGTTTAATTAGCATCTGTTTCATCAATTTCCTTCTTATCGGCAGTGGATCATTATGCAAATAGGCTGTTGGGATTTCAGATGTCAAATATTACAATGTGAGTTTTCAGAGTACGTTATTTGTATGTTAAGCCCCAGGGAAACCCAGGAAAAGGCACAATTATCAGTAGCTGCCATAGCACACAGGGCCTGTGGAAGCGAAGCAAATCTGGTGTACAGAGACTCCTGACCACAGTCTGTGCCTGCGGGAAGAAGGCAGGTCTCAGAAAGCTTGTGTGGCCTGCTGTCAGAAGTCTCCTCACCAGATGACGGCTTCCAACAACGCTCTCAGGAGGAGACAGAACAACACTGGCACAGGAGGTGAGGACGCACCGCAGGAGGCTTCTAACCAGATCTAATTCCTGATCCCTGCTGGCTAGTCACCACAGCAGAAAGAATCCCGGACAGTTCCATGATTCCTAACACCTGAAATGAACTAATGGGCCATTTTTACATGCTCTGAGGTAAAACTGACACTTTGTCCATGATTCATGGTTCACTGAACACCTCAACTGCCAGTATCTCAGTAATAACTCCAACATATCACCTTCTCTAACTACGGAAAGCGAGGAGATCGAACTACTCTATACTCACTACGAACACACAGCAACAACAAAGGCACACATGCCTACACTGAAAGTATTTCTAACAGTGAAAGCCATGACTGAGGCATTTTATGTGTATTGGTTAAAAACATAACAGAGAACTTTGATAGTATAAAATCAGAGCTACTGACTGGCCATCTTCATCTCCAATCTTCTGGTGTAAACTGTTCTGGTACATAAGGAGATTATTGAGTGCCCAGCATGCAGCCTCCTGCATTGGGGGAGGAGAAGAAGAGACGTGTCAGCCCAGACATGACTAGGACGCATCCTTGTGAATAATTGGGATATTTACAGAGGCCCAACCTGCACACGCTGGTTCTTCCTGTGCCACGTCAAGGCCCGGTAACAAGCTTCCAGCCAAAACAGTTTATCATCCTCCTCCTCCGCCTCATTCTCCTGGTTCTCATTCCTCTCCTCTAAGTCTTGATTTAAGAAGATGGTCTCAGCTTGGAAAATGTTAAAAGATACATATGTCTCATATACATATAACTCACCGTTTGAATAAACGTTGTAAATTCATATTTTGAAATTTTTCCACAGAGTAGGGTAATCTTCAGTAGCAGCGTTGGTTTATTATAAAGCAATTTCAAATTTATTACACAAATCATAATACTCCTATTCCATACAGATAAATGATAGAGTGACGAAGAGCATACCCAAGAAAGTAATTAACTAGAAGATTATTTACCAAGATTAGCAACTTTAGGACAAACGTGAAAGCAATGATACCAAACCAACACTGCACAAGCAGGGATGCCCATACCTCTTGGTTCCCTAGAAAACATGCTCTACTGGAAAATGAATCACATTAGGGCAGAAGAGGCATTTAGTGCTTCTTTCTCTGCATGCAATCCTTGTTATAATGTTAACATTCAACACCAAATGCCCACATAGGAATTTTCTTTGTGGAGCTTGTGCTTTAACTCAGTGTTAGAGCACTTGCCAAGCATACACAAGGCCCTGGATTCAACGTGCAGCACCACAAAAAAAAAAAAAAAAAACCTTCCTTGGGCTGGAGATGTAGCTAAGTGGTCCAGCGCCTGCTTGGCAAGCACAAGGTCCTGAGTTCGGTTCCCAGTACCAAAAACGAAGCTTTTTGTAAAGCTACTTACTGAGGAGCGCTAAACAGCTAAGACCTGAGGTCTGTAGAGCTGCATTCTCCGGGTACTGCTGCACGGCTTTCACCACAAACACATGGACCTCATTCAACACCAGGATGTTGAAAAAGTTACCTAAAAGTTAATGGAGATATTACCGAAATTCTCATCCATGGTACTTAAACTGTCTCGAATAAATAATGGAATTTACATCAACAAATTGGAGTAAGCATGACTGTCTTAATGACGTTAAAACATATATTCAATTTAAACAGACTATCTTAATATGATGAATAAAATTTGAAGTTTTGCCCATGATGTCATTTGCATACCTTACTCATACAATAGAAATATATGAGAAAAATAACGTGAGTTTGCATTATTTCAGACTTGTGGCCTTTAACTCTGTCCTATCATCATTCCATAAAGATAATGAGACATCCATTCTCTCTGATGCCTACAATATTCATTGCATGAAATAATTTTCCTGCTTTCTAAAAGATGTTAATCTTTTTGTAAAAACTCATTTAATGCTTTTGTTGAAACACCTTTTTCATTTAAAGAAATCCCTCTCAGAGACCTCTTTACCCACTTACTATTTGATCTTGTGTATGGTAGCCTTAGAAAATAATTATTTACCACCTCTAACCCACCTAAGGAAAAAGTCTCCTAATTTTTCATACCCAGTCTTCTGAGCACCTTAAGGCATCATTCAGAGCTCTAACTCTTCCCAAGGAAGAACGCACACTTGGGTTCCAGAAAGGTGCGCCTCCTTCTTTGCAGTTCCTTTGTCACTAACACTCCCCAGGGTGCCTTGTGAAAGTAAGAATAAAACTCCTGCTTATCTGTAAGTGTAACAACATGCCTGGGACCTGGAGCCGGTGGTGAAGATTCCCTCCGCCATGAAATGCCTGAAGCCCAAACTAAATGTCAGTCACAGGCCTCGAAACCCACAGGTGGCTTAGCCAGCCGAGCTCCTCCCCACCTTCAGCTCCAGGGCACCCCTCAGCCCCAAGCGCTCCTCTCCTCAGCAAGGTCCTCCCCCACTCTTCCCAACCTGGATAAGCTGAGGCTGCCTCTACTGCTCTGTCCCCTGTTTTTACTTTTTTTTTTTTTGAGACAGGGTCTCAGCCTGCAGTTCAGGCTGTCCTTAAACTCACTACTTAGCCCAAGCTGGTCCCGAACTCACAGCGATCCTCCCGCCTCAGCCTCCTGAGTCCTGGCATTACAGGTGTGCAGCCCGCCTGGCATTCTTTCCCCCATTCTTATTCCCAGGTTCCTGGCAGCAGCTGCCTGAACACTGACCAACAGGTGGCTCTGGGCAAACACAGCAAGACGGCCTTACACTCAGACAACTCAGGTTTTGAAAATATGTAAAAAGTTATCAGAAACAAGTAATTAATGCTAAGTATGCTAAGCTCATAGTTACATAATCTGACCAACCTGTTAAATAGTTATTGAGCATCTTTACATATTGATTTTAGGAACAAAGAGGAAGTTAAAAGTTTTGTCTTTTGAAAAATAACAGAAATTCTCGAGTCACCAAAACAAACTAAAGGGACAAATGAGAGGGAAAAAAAAACACCCTTATCTGAAGATCAATTTGATGACTTTTTACTTTTCAAAAACAGTCACAGACTAATACGAAAGTATATAGGACATGCTACTTCCATGGTGTATTTAATTCCAGTAGTATAATACCAGGCACCTTTGACGTGCCGTTATGTACCTATTTCACAAAATACCATTTCCAAAGCATCCATTTGTTTTTAAATTTGTTTGGTTGGTTGCTTTGGTTAGTTTTTGGACAAGGTCTTTCTATACAGTACAGTGCAGGCTGGCCTCACACTCTCTGTGTGTTAGGGTTTGTGCCTGGACGTCCCCTCCAAAGCCTCCTGCAGTCATGGCAGGGGGTGGGCTTTGGCTGAATCTAGAGTTTGTGACTGACTCATGGTGCAATGCTGGGATTGGGGATGTGAGTGCTACACCTGCCCTAGGGTGGGAGCCTGAATACAATACAAGGGACAGAGAGAGGCTTGTTCTTACTCTCCCTCTCCCCCTCTCTGTCCTCCTCTCTGCTTTTGCTGTCTTCTCTTGCCCCGGCCACCATGTACCGATGCCCCTGTGCCCTGCCAGCCTGCCTTGGAGCCAGCACTTTATGTACTGAAGCTTCTACAGACTGTGAGCTAAATAAATCTTTCCTCCCTTACCTTTGGGTGTCGGGTATTTTGTCTCAGCAATGAGAGAAAAGTAACTAAGACACTATGTAGTCCAGGCTTATCTTGAATTCACAGTCCTCCTGCCTCAGCCTCCAGAGTGCTGAGAATACAGATGTGTGCCACCACACCTTGCCTCCTCTCCCTCTTTTCAAGGAATTCAGGTGAATTTTTTAGTGTACTGTGTGCTGGTTGAAACTTGACTGTGCGAAAATACAAAACATGAAAACAGGCAATGCTGTTCTAATTGCCAGGCTTAAGAAATCAGCTTCTAAGCTATGTTAAAATGTTCTCAGATATCGTCCAGTTGGTACAACTGTGTCCTTCACAAAAATACAATATGCAAAAGTCTTACTGACAAAGATAAAATAGTGCTGGGCGTGGTGGTGCACACCCGAGGATTGAGCGAATTCAAGGCCAGCCTGAACTATATAGTGAGACCGTCTCAAACAAACAAAGAAAAAGATAAAATAGTAAGTGGCTGCCGTATCTGAAAAGAAAAGGTTTGTTGTCATTGTTGTTCTGAATTTTTACATTTAAATTTCTTTTTAACTGAGGCATAAAAATTATATGCATCTATGGCGTAACAGATGATACTTCAATACATGCATATAATGCATAATGTTTAAAGCAGGCTAAACATATCTGTCTCTCCAAACATTTATTATATCCTTCTGTTTGTTTGCTTGAGACAGGGTCTCACTATGTAGTTCACAGTGATCCTCCAGCCTCAGCCTTCCAAGTGCTGGGATTAGAGGCTTGTGCCACCACCCTGGCATTTCCTCATTTTTTTTATGCTGAAAATATCCCAACTCCTTTCTTCCAGCTTTCTGGCATCTACAGCACATTGTCATTATCTACAGTGATCTTACTGAGAAGAGAACAGCAGAATTTCACATTCCTAACTGTGACTTTGCACCCACTCATCACCTCTTGTGACCCTCTCTTCCGCCCTGATAACCACGGCTTCTGCTGAGTCCAGAGAGATGCAGTAATCTGGGCTCTCGCTCTGATTTCACTGCATTTTGCCTGCTTCTTCTCAGATAAGACACACTTTCCTAAGCCACAGGCTCTCAGATGTTAATGTGGTCATAATGATAATACCTCATCTTCCAGGATCATTTCACAGATCAAAAATAATTACAGACCTATCAGAAACTATGAAAAAAGTCTGCAAACATCACAATAGTTTTAATCATATGGTTTCATCATATAAGAGCACTGAAGAAAACCTCATGAAGGAAATAATAGGCTGAAGCATTCCATAGGAAATATAATTCTATTTTTAAAAATTCATCTTAGTAAGCATCATATTTCCTCCCTCCTATAAGAACCTGAAAGAGTAAATGAAATCTGAAAGGTACAATAGATACTGTGAAAGGGAAAAGAAACTGCTCAAAAAAGTAGGAGCAACTGGGATAGAGGGGAGAGGAAAAAGAAGGAAAAATATGTATATATACACACAGGATAGCTAGGATAATTGCACTACTAATATCTGCTGGTTTATTGAAAGGAACTGTTAATGTGTTTGATCAATCTTACGTGCTTATATCTGGTTATATGTGCAGGCATGTTGAAGATGACATTAGGTAATATAACAACCACTGTTAATATCCTATTCCCATGTTTTGAAATTCTGTATTATTGTTCTCTATGCTGTTTAGTTTATATATTTGTTTTTGTCATTTTGGGTTTTTTTAATGAAAAGCAAAATTCATATGTATACATAAGGATAGCAGGGATAGGTGTATTGCTGATGTCTGTGGTTTACTGAAAGGAACACTCAATGCTTAAAATTTTCTCTTTTCTTGACCAATTTTGCATGCTTGAATTTGGTCATCAGAATGACTGATCTGAAAACAACAATATTCAGTATAAGAACCATTGTTAAACTCCTGCCATCTTGTGTGGTGAAGCTCTGCATCATTTCCAATGTCATTGTTTTTTTTTATTACTTGTTACTGTCTTTGATTGTTTGATCAGTCTTACATTCTTATGCCTGGTGGACTGAGCACCTTCACTGAAGATAACAGTATGTAATGTAGCAACCATCATTAATTCCTATCATTTTATTTTGAGGTCTTGTATCCTTTTTGTTGTTTTTATGTATTTTGATTTTGTCTTCATTGTTACTTTGTTAACTTTTTAAAATAAAAAAAATTTTTCTAAATTCATTTTATTAAATATATCTGGGAAGTTTCCTAACACTAAAGTTCCCAAGTTATATAGGGATGTGATCATAACTCTAGGGTGAAAATGTAAGTTGTTGTAATGAAATCATAAAAATTAGGTTTTTCTTCAAATGAATGATGATTCGTCCCCAAAGCTGTCATGATGAAAAGCTAAATGCTTATTAAAATAATACTAATTTTGCACAAAATATCACTGGAGACCTTTGAGGTAAAGGTCATGAGATCCAACCAGTTAATAATCCTTCCTTCTTCCTTCCGGAGGAAAAGGAAAATAATTATTTAAAAAAAGGATAAAATGGAAACAAAGCTTTGTAAATAGGGAGGGGAAGATGGGTTAAAGAGAGGAGAGGGGATTGCCAAAAACAGAAATAAAAATATGTCATGTACGGGTACAAATTCCCTCTGATGAATATGGTCATTCTGTGTGTCTCAAATGTACTAATAAACTTAATAAAATAATAATAATCCTTCCTCCTTATTCGCCCACTGTGCACATTTTAATGCACTGATTTGCTCACAAAGACGGCAAGGAAATCAAGGTGTGTACATTGGGGCAACATTCAACAGGAAGCTGAAACAAGAACTGACTTGGAAGCAAATCGACAAGCTGGAGTAGCCTTGTAGAAAAGCAACAGTCTGCTACTGCAGTGGACAGTGTCCCCTCATGCTGCGAGACAAGAGGGGCTAGCCAGCCTCCCACATAGAGCCCGAGCCTCACAGGGTCCTACAGCGCTCCGGGTCAGTCCTGTGCTCTGACTCCTCACAAATGTCTCTAGAGGAGGAGCTGTAGCTTGGGTCTTCAGGATGCTCAGATATGAACCAGGTTCAAAGACCTGGCTCTGGAATCAGCCTGGGAGCAGTGAATGGATAAAGGGATAAAGAAATGTGGTTTGTGTACACACAATGTATGCTACTTGGTCATAAAGGAGAACAAACTCTTGACATTCGCAGGACAGTGGATGGCCCCAGAGAGTGTCCCATGTGAAAGAGGCCAGATTCAGCAAGACAAATAGCATGTGTTTTCTCTCATGTGTGGAAAGAAAAAGAGAGATGGAGAGACGACATGAAAGTAGTACGGGGAATCAGAGAAGAGGACGGGACGCATGGGGGGAGGGAAGAACAGGGCGAAGGCAGGCGCTGGGATGCTCTCAGCATGCGGCACGCCCGCACCCACTGTCAGGATGAAACCCACCAATTTGTACAACCAGCGCGCATGAATAGAGAGAGAATTCACACACTGGAGTTACCAGACACAGAACACAAAATGACTACCTATTAATGATTTAAAGAAATCTACGGTCTTTTAGAAAGAAAAGAAGATACAGGACAAAAACAGCAAACCAAAGACAGCCAAAAGGCAGGTCTAAAAGTACAAATGACTTTTAGAAATTTACTTTTAAAATCTATTTACTTTGGGCTGGGGATATAGCTCAGTGGAATAAGCGCTTGCCTAGCAAGCGCAGGGTCCTGAGTTCGATCCCCAGTACCGCAAAAAAAAAAAAAAAAAATCAATGTAAAATCTATTTACTTTTAGAAACTTACTTTTTATGTTATTACCAGGAATCAAACTCATGACCTCAGGCTTGCCAGGCAAGCACTTATACCACTGAGATATATTTCTGGCCTTTAGAAACTTACTTTTAAGTGAATAGCCAGGCCAAATTTATCATAGGAGTCCAACGTGGCTTAACACTAAAAACCTATAGATTGAATCCCATATTATCAAAAGAGAAAAGTCTTTTTTTTTTTTTTTTTTATTTTAGAAACATAAAAGTACAAAAACATATTGACAAACAGACACCCATTATCATAGAAAATAGTACAATCACAACTAATCTATAGACAAGGTGATATGGTCTCAACAGTAGTTGTTGCTTTATCCATTGATATCTTCGAATTGTAGATGTATGGACCCATATACAGACATGCAAATT